>JAPFSE010000488.1:0-39174 GCA_030777785.1 Beauveria caledonica | reverse complement strand
CCCGCGCCCGCCGCCGCTGCCGTCCCCGCGCCCACCACGAGCACCTCCTCCTCCTCCGCCGGCGGCGGCGGCAAGAAATTCACCGGCGACCCCGAGACGCGCAAGTACGACGCAGACGGCGTTGACACCAAGCGCACCGACTCCGCCGTGCGCAACAGCTGCATCGGGCTCATCTACAACGGCCTCGCCTACCGCTCCACCGCGTCCGAGTCGGACGTGCTCGCCAAGTCGGTCGCCGTCGAGGCCGCCGCCTTTGCCCACTTTAAAGGCCAGGGCGCCGACTACAAGAAGAAGATTCGGTCCCTCTTCACCAACCTCAAGAACAAGTCGAACCGCGCGCTGGGGCAGAGCGTCATGGCGAGCGAGATCCCGCCGGAGCGCTTCGTCGCCATGACCGACGACGACTTGAAGAGCGACGAGCAGCGCAAAAAGGAGATTGAGCTGGAAAAGGAGAATATGAAAAAGGCGCAGGTGCCCATGGCGGAAAAGAGCATCAGCGACAGCCTCGAGTGCGGCAAGTGCAAGAAGAAACAGGTCAGCTACACGCAGGCGCAGACGCGCAGCGCGGATGAGCCGATGACGACGTTTTGCGAGTGCATGAATTGCGGCAACCGCTGGAAGGTAAGCTTTACAGCTATTCAGGTGTCTTGCGTGTGTGTCTAACGTTGCTTGCGTAGTTTTCCTAGGTATCAAAGGCAAGCCACGACATGGCTCAACATCTTTTGTTCGTCTTTTTTTTTTATTTTCGCTTCACGCTACATAGTTTATAGTTGGTCCTCACGGGCTATTTGTCACAAGGAGAAGAGGAGTAAACAATGACAGAAGGTGTTTGATCTTTACTTGCTTTATTTCTTGTTTAGGAGTTTATCGGGATCACCAGACAAAACCACGATGCTTGCTAGTTTCAAGGTATGCATAGCAGATTATCACAGCCATTACCTTTCACCACCTCACCACAACTCCGCTTTTAAAGATGAATATAGTATCAATGTCTTTTGGGGGGTATAATGCTCATAATAGTACATGACTTTTACTGTTCCAACTGCTGCTGCTCCAGGCCCAGCTCGGCAAACAGATCCGCGGGCTCGTCCTCGTCCCGGCCCATCTCCTCAATGTGCTTCCAAAACTTGCTCAGGTGGCGCGTGCCCGAGTCGCACAGCACCGTCACCACCACGCTCCCCGGCGGCAGCATCCGGGCCGTGACGACGGCCGCCACGCAGTTGACGGCGCTGCTGCTGCCCACAAAGATGCCGTCCTTTTCCACCAGCCAGCGCGCCATGCGGCAGGCCTGCTCATCCGTCACCTTGACGGCGTCGTCAATCAGGTCGCGGCCGGCCTCAAAGTTGGCCGTGACGCGGTTGACGCCGATGCCCTCCACCATGGAGTCGACCTGCTGCCGGCGACGCGTGCCCTCGCGCTCCGTCGGCGAGTACATGACGCCGTGCTTGACCTTGTTGTAGAGGCCGCTGCCCTGGGGGTCCGCGAGCACGACGCGGACGCTGCTCCTGACCTTGTCCTCGCGCCGCTTGAGATAGCGCGCGACGCCGGCGACAGTGCCGCCGGTGCCGGCGCCGGCCACAAAGGCGTCAACGAGCCCGCCTGTCTGCCGCCAAATCTCGGGGCCCGTGGTCTCGGCGTGCGCCTGCCAGTTGGCGGGCGTCTCGAACTGGTCGGCAAAGAAGCCGCGGCTGCCGTCAGCGTGGGCGGCTGCGTGCTCGGCGGCACGGCGGCGCGCGAGGTTGACAAAGTGGTCCGGGCTGGTGATGGGCGCGACGGGGACACGCTCGACGGTGGCGCCGAGGCGCAGCAGGAGGTCCGACTTTTCGCGGCTCTGGTCGTCGGGCATGCAAATGTGCGCGCGGTAGCCGAGCGCGCGGGCGAGCGTCGCCAGCGAGATGCCCGTGCTGCCGACGGTGCCCTCGTAGATGGTGTCGCCGCGCCGCGGCGTCAAGAGGCCCTGCGCCTCGGCCGCGCGGATGATGCTCAGCGCCACCCGGTCCTTGGGGCTGTTGCCGGCGCCGTTGAGGAACTCGGCTTTTGCGAGAACGGTCCGCCCCGTGGCCTCGGAGAGGGATTGGATCTTGATCAGCGGCGTGTTACCAATGCAGCCTACGATGCCGTCCTCGGCGATGCCCTCGGACCGGCGCGATGACTCCTGCTCATGGTCCTCGAGCGTCACGGGTGCGCCCCAAAATATGCTGGAGCGTCGGGGACGCAGGCCTTTGCGGCGATTGCCCGGCCCGCGGTGCTTTTCCTGGAAGCGGTTCTCGAGATCGGGATAGGCATCTTTGAAGCCTAGTGTTACGAGGATGCCGGCGGCAAAGGCAGCTACCAGCGCCGCAGAGCCGTAGGCCCGTGGGTGATCGCTCAGCGACATGCTGCCGTCAGTTGGTCCGTACTAATGTGAATTTCCGCGCGCATTCGCTCTGCGCCTGTCAGAGAGAGAGGAGAATGGACATTGTAAAAAACTTGGAACGAGGACGTGGTGCGAAAAACGTCATGAGCTCTCCACCAGGCTATTATTCCACACAGCGCCCCAGGCCCCTGCAAAGAGACCTGTAACACCGCTCTGTAGGTACCGGAATAATGCTCTTCCCTTGCCGCCTGCGAAACGACTTGGCCGTTCGACTTGGCAGTTTGGAGCTTGACCAAAACGTCCATCACACGCGATAACTTTTTCTTCCGCCCCTCTCGCAAATACGCACGCCGAGCGCCGCCGTGGGCCTATGGATTCCCCCATTGTCACGCAGCTCTTTCGGCAGCTCTTTCGACAACGACCCCGCGGATGCCAGGGCCGCCTACCCACGACGCTCCGTCGGAGCCTCGAGCAGAGTCATCTCCGACCGCCGGCCAGTAGCAGCCGCCATGAGCGCGGCTACGCGACGAGGGCGTCCATCGACCGCGGCATGAAGAAGAATGAGAGCCGCTGGCAGCAGCGAACGCATCTCCTTCCCGAGGACCGCAGTGACGAGTTCGCAAAGTACCCGTACATTTCCATGCAGGAGCTCAAGCAGCGGACGGAGCGCCCACGCAAGGTCAAGATGCTGCTGCGAGACTTTATCGAAGGTAGGACCTAAACCAGAAACCCAATTGGTCTCTCTGCCAGTGTGGTTTTCCCTAACGTCGCCATGCAGACTCGCTCTATAACCCCTCGTACGGCTACTTCTCCAAGCAGGCCGTCATCTTCAGCCCCGGCGAGCCCTTTGACTTCAACGCCATGCGCGACGAGATTGAGTTTCAGGGCGAGGTCGGCCGGCGGTACACGGAATTCGAGGACCTCCTCGATGAGGCCGCGGGCGGCGTCAACCCGACGCGGCAACTCTGGCACACGCCCACGGAGCTGTTCCGCCCCTTTTACGGCGAGGCTGTCGCGCGCTACCTCGTCTCTAACTACCGCCTGACGACGTACCCCTACCACGACCTCATCCTGTACGAGATGGGCGCCGGCCGCGGCACGCTCATGCTCAACATCCTCGACTACATCCGCGCTGTCGACCCGCAGGTCTACGCGCGCACCCGCTACAACGTGATTGAGATCTCGCCCGCCCTCGCCGCTATGCAGCAGCACCACCTCCGCGCGACGGCCGAGTCGCGCGGGCACGCGGACAAAGTCACCATCATCAACCGCTCCGTCTTTGAGTGGGATCAGTGCGAGCCCTCGCCGTGCTTCTTCCTCGCTATGGAGGTTTTTGACAATTTCGCCCACGACGGCATCCGCTACGACGTCGCCACCGAGGAGCCCCTACAGGGCCACGTGCTCATCGACGGCGACGGCGACTTTTACGAATTCTACGTCCACGAGCTCGACCCCGTCGCCGCGCGCTTCTTTCGCGTCCGCCACGCGGCCACCGGCGGCGTCTACCCCCGCCCCTACGCCGCCAACCCCGTCCTGCGTAACCTCGCCGCCCGGATGCCCTTTGCGCCCAACCTCTCCCGCGCCGAATTCATCCCCACCCGTCTCATGCAGTTCTTTGACGTGCTCGAGCGCTACTTTCCCGCGCACCGCCTCGTCACGTCCGACTTTGACTCCCTCCCGCAGGCCATCCCGGGTCTCAATGCGCCCGTCGTCCAGACGCGCTACAACCGCCGCATGGTACCCGTCACGACCCCGCTGGTACGTCGTCTTCCCTCCCGCCTCTCTTGTCACCCTCCCTCTTCTCCCCAGAGCAGCCGTACTAACTGCTTGCTCATGTACAGGTCCATCAAGGCTTCTTTGACATTCTCTTCCCCACCGACTTTGCCATCACCGAGGCCATGTACAGGGCCATCACCGGCAAGCTCACGCGCGTCATGTCGCACGGCGACTTCTTGCGCCGCTGGGCATACGTCGAGGACACGCAGACGCGCAGCGGCGAGAACCCGCTGCTGTCGCATTACAAGAATGCGAGCGTCATGGTGACTGTGTGAAGAGGAGAGGAGAAAGAAACCACCGTTAAAAAACGCATTCGCTGGAACCGCAACCCTTGTTGATATCACCACCTGTACCAATAGCACCCAGGCGTCATGTTTCTTGTACATTACCAAATCACAGCTGGGGATGTAAATACATAATCACCTGTACACTTTGCGATCTAGGCGTCACATCATGCCTTCAATTCGGTCTCTTTGAAATTGCAAACTATCTGTCCCGCCCGCGATACCTATTTATTTTCCTCATGTGGGACAATCCAATCACTTTGTTACATTTTAGTATCGGCATCTCATACACATGTCTTTTGTAAATCGAAAGGTATAAAAACAAAAGGGAACACTGTGACCTCTTATAGCTTGAGCTTCTCGCTCAGCCACTTGGTCGCCTGCTCAACACCCTCATCGATGCTCTCGGGTTTGGTGCCCTGGCCCGCACGGGTCGGCTCCTTACCGCCAGAACGGCCGCCGATGACCTCGGAGACGCTGGTAGCCCACGACTCAGCGGTGACACCCTGCGAGGCGAGGTGCTAAAGGCGCGTCAGCATATACTATCAATGAAATTACGCGTGGGATGAATCTTACCTGTCCAATGTAGACGCCATGTACAACACCGCCAGCCTCCTCGCTGCCACCAAAGAGATAGACAGTCTTGTCCTTTTCCTTGCTCTGAAAGTGCTTGACGACATCGCCCAGAGCCTTGGCGTTGGCGCCAATGGGCAGACGGCCGACGAACCACTTGGCCTCCTTGTTTTCCTCAAAGTACTTGGTGACAGTGTCGAGCGCAGTCTTGGATTCGGCCTTTTGCTTCTTCTTTTGCTCGTTGATGACAGCGGTGCTAATCTTGGTGAAGCGCTGGTTAAGCTCCTCCTTGGTCAGTGTAGAGATGACGAGCTTGCTCAGCTCCTGCGAGACAGTCTTGACCTGAGCTTCCTTTTCGGGGCCAAAGGGAAGGGCATCCAGGGCATCCAGAGTCTTGGAGAACTCGGCAGCTTCGCGCTGGACTCTGTGGGCGGCCTCGCCAGTGTAGGCAATTATACGGCGGATACCCTTGGCGATGCCGCTCTCTTCGACAATCAGCAGATTCTTGATGAGACCAGTCTGCTCGACGTGTGTACCGCCGCAAAACTCGATACTGTACTTGCGCCAGTCGGCCTTCTTGGGCTCAGCAAGCAGGGTGTCAATGTCCATGCCAATCGAGACGACGCGGACAGGGTTGGGATACGTCTCGCCGAAAACAGCGCGAACACCCTCAATTTCACGAGCGAGGTCCAGATCGACATCCTTCGAATATATCTTGCAGCTTTTGCGAATGTAAGCGTTCGAAAGATCCTCAATCTTCTTTAGTTCATCAATCTTGACCTGAGCCTTGTGTGAGAAATCGAAACGGAGCTTCTCATCGTCAACAAGAGAGCCCTTTTGATAAATGTCGTCGCCGAGAACCTCTCTCAAGGCATGGTTCAGGATGTGTGTACCAGTGTGGTTGTTGCGAATGGGAGAGCGGCGAAGCTCATCGTACTCGCAAATAACCTCATCGCCCGAGGAAAGGGTACCGTATTCAATGTAGCCGCTGTGTAGTACATATCCACCAAAATTTTGAACGTCCATGACTTTGAACTCGGCAACATCGTCGATGACGATACGACCAGTGTCAGCAATCTGACCACCAGACTCGGCATAGAAGTTGGTTTGGTCGAGCAGCAGGCCAACGGCGGTCTTGGGAGGAAGGTCCTTGGTAGACTTGTGAAATGTTTGGCCGTCAAAGATGATCTGAATCTTGCCCTTGCTGTCACCCTTGACGAATTTACTCTCGTCATCAGTGCGAGGAAGCTTGTGCTGCTGCTCAAGCTCAGCAATCTGGTGAACATTGAGCTTGGAAAACGTGGCAGCAGCGTCCTTGACAGCCTTGGAGGCCTCGCGAGCTTTCTCCTTGGCAACTTCAACTTCCGCCTCGTCAATTTCAAGGCCACGCTCCTCGGCCATGAGCCTTGTCAAATCAACGGGGAAACCAAAGGTGTCGTACAGACGCCAAACAACATCACCATCAAGCTTCTTGACGTTGTCTTTGGCAGCCTTTGCAGCATACTTTTCGAACTGGGCCTCACCACGGTCAAGTGTGCGAGAGAAGGCCTCTTCTTCCTCATCGAGAATCTCCTTGATGTCATCCTGCTTCTTGACTAGGTCAGGGAACTGACCACCGACCTGTTCGACGAGAGCGGGCAGAATCTTGGAGAAGAAAGAGCCAACCTCGGCGTTGAGATACTTGCGGGCATATCGTACACCGCGGCGCAGGACGCGGCGGACAACGTAGCCGCGACCGTCAGAGTTGGGCACAGCGCCGTCGGTAATGGCGAAAGAAAGGGTTCGAATGTGGTCGGCAATCACACGGTAGGCGGTATCAATGCCGTCGACATCATCCTTGCCGTACTTGTCGGTATAAGGGCGAACTCCCGTGACAGTTTCAATCTGCTTGAAGAGGGGAGTGAAGCAATCGGTGGCGTAGTTGGAAATGGTATGTTGCAGGGCAGAGACAAGACGCTCGTAACCCATACCTGTGTCAATGTGCTTTGCAGGAAGCGACTTGAGGCTTCTATCCTTTTGTCGGTCAAACTGCATGAAAACTAGGTTCCAAATTTCCACGACCATGGGGTCATCCATGTTAACGAGGCTGGCGGCGTTGCGACCACCGCCAACCTTGTCATAGTGAATCTCAGAGCAAGGGCCGCAAGGGCCTTGGTCGCCCATCTCCCAAAAGTTGTCCTTCATATCGCCGGGCAGTATACGCTCGTAGGGGATGCCGAGGGCGTGCCACAGCTCCTTCGCTTCAAGATCGGGGTCGAGGCCGAGCTCGGAGCTGCCTTCAAAGTATGTGACGTAGAGACGCTCGGGGTCTAGGCCATAAACCTTTGTGAGCAGCTCCCAGGCCATCTCGATGGCCTCCTTCTTGAAGTAGTCGCCAAAGGACCAGTTGCCTAGCATTTCGAAAAAGGTGTGGTGGTAAGAGTCCTTGCCGACGTCGTCCAAGTCATTGTGCTTGCCGCCGGCGCGAATGACTTTTTGGGTATCGACTGCTCGCTTCATGTTGGCCATGGGATCCGTCTTGCCCACGGTACCGAGGAAGATTGGCTTGAACTGGTTCATGCCCGCGTTGGTGAAGAGCAAGGTGGGGTCATTGTGAGGGACGACAGAGCCGGAGGGGACTGGAAGGAGGGGTAGTTAGCATGGGTATGTGATGTAGAGTAATGGGATGCCTGTTTTGAGTTGGTGAAGAGAATCATGGACGTGTAAAAAGCAGTGAGAGATCAGACGAAGCAGATACGCACCAATGGTGTGGCCCCTCTTCTCAAAGAAGTCGAGAAAGGTCTCGCGAACCTGTGCGGCGGGCCATTTCGTCTCCGTCGCCATTTTCGAGTCAGAGTACAGTCGACGCTGCAAATGACGAAACACGGATGGAATGGATGCAAAGGCGCGTCGGGGCGAAATTCGGTATATGGCGGCGGTATTTGCGCAGACGAGCCGTTGAGAATGTGGAGGAGGCGAGATGTGATGGTGATGGCGGGGATTGCGGTGGTGGGACAAGTAGAATCTTCCACAAGCAGCCTGAGTCAACTGGAGCGACGGCAACGCCAGCGGCGCCAGCGCCAGCGCCGACCACCGCTGTTGCTCTCTGCCACCACGCTTCAACATCCGATGACTCAAACTGGCTCGCGGCGCTTCACTGCATCAGAAGAAAGAAATCCAATCAGCATCAGTTTTACACAGCCACTCGACACGGCCCGTTGATGCCCGACGATTTTTGACCAGGGTTCCTGCGAGGAGCGCGGAATTGATGCAAAGGCTATGTTGGGAGCGCAATCTCACTCGAGTGCCGCGCCGGCCATGGACCCGAACCAGCTTCCTCAGGCCAACGCCGGCCACAAGAGAAAAGCCGATGCGCAGCAGGACAATGAGCGCCTGTCCAAAAGGTTGAGTCTTTTGAATATAGGTGAGTTTCTTCATTTTCTTTTTTTACTCTAGATAATTTCTTCAATCCCGTCAACCGTCTTTCCGTTTCAATTAAACCCTTGGCCTATGTCGCACACTAATCTTTGTCGCAGAACACGATGGAACTAAGCTCTACGTACCCGTCGAGAGCCCGCCACGCCCGTCAAAATCGCAGACGATAGACGCCGCCGACGACGCCATGCGCCTCGACGACAGCAAGCATAAAGTATACATTTATAACATTGACGAGGAGCTCGCCGAGGACAGCGAGCCAGACGACGCCAAGCTCGTCTTCCTCCCCGACATTGAGAAGCGCCTGCGGGAGACGCGAATACCGCCGCAGATCCTGGCCAACGGCGACGGCGAGCTGGCGGGCATGCAGCTCGTGCTGTACAGCGACCCCAAGTCGCTTTCGGTGCCCGAGAGCAAGGACGGCGTTCGCAAGGCCATTATTGAGACTCGGCGCCGGATTCGGGCGCGCCAAGCCGGCGCCGAAGACGATGACGAAGAGGCATACGGTCCCATTACTATGGCTGACACGAATGCAACCCAAATGACAGAACAGGACGGAGCAGATGATCTAGCAATGGATATAGATTAATTGAGGCCACACTAGAGACAAAGCGAGGGTAGGTATAAGAGGCGTCAACAGTTTGTTTGCTGAGTAGCATTCATGTATTACCAAAGTACAATATTGGAAACTAAGTACATTTCCCAATTGACCCACAACGCCGTATGCAATGGTACAACAAAAAGAGAGTGTAGAGTTTGTGCGTTCATAAGGCAAGAGCTAGCAAGCAAGCCCATGTAGTTGCTGGTCTGCGCAACCGGAATGAATCCATATAAGCCGGAAATCCATACAACCGTCGCCACAAATTCCGCATCTACTGTCTCATGACAGGCGGCGGCGGGCCAGGCGGAGGCGCGTACTCGGGAACGGGGCCCGCGCCCGCCATGCTCGACTCGGCCGGCCGGTTCGTGGGCTGGCTGGACCACTGCGAAGGGTCGACCTTGCTGGCGCCTGGGGGCGGGCCCTGCTGATACTCGGGCGGGCGGTTATTGGCGTCGTAGATCGGGGGCGGCGGCATGGCGTTCATGTTGTAGCCGTTGTTATAACCGTCCTGGGGCGGGCCGTATGGGTTGTAGGGACGGTACCAGCTGGATTGTTGCATGCGTGGTCGACTGGGGAAGAAGCACTGCGACAGGGGGCGTTGCGTGTTAGATGTGCTAGGCATTGGTGAAGACGGAGAAAATAACATACGCTGTGATAAGATTTAAGTGGCAAGCCTTTCTTCATCCGATGCTTAGCGTGGAAATAGCCACCAACCACCCAGAGGAGGGCAATGAGGACAATGACGCCAAACAGCGTCCATCGGACGGCGTAACCAGTCTGCGGAATCATTAGCACGCGTTGATCCAGATGGTACGAGTAGAGAGCATCGGTATCGTGGATAATGCTCGGTTTCAACGTACTGTTGAATACCAGAAGCTATAGTAATATTCGCCGTCGTCAAGGCGCGAGACCAGGCTCGCCTGCGGAGCCATGGCTGCGGCAAGTTGGTGTAACTGATTCGAGATGCGGCACAGCTGGCCTGTGAGGTGTTGTCGTAGACTATGCGAATAGGCCGATAATGAACAGCGACGTCAAGTTTCGTGATGGCGTTAGGTTTTTGCTGGCGAACAGGGGCGGAGATGAGAGAAGACTAAGGTATGTTGTGATGAAGAGGATGGCGCAGAAAATATGACTTTTGGGCTGGCTCTGGGGCCGAGCGGGATGATATAAACTACCTACCTTAGCGCTTCCTGTATGCAGGTAGTTACCTAGGTAGGAGACTGGAGGTGGTTGTTTGTGGCGGAAAAGGCTGGCGTCAGCAACGGCAGCCAAAGTAATCAAGTACCTTGACCGTACAATTACTCCGGGGCCGTACATGACCGGGTGGCCGCCAGCGACCAGTGCAAAATGGCTGCACAGCCCGATGGCAGGCAACTTGACAGTGTGGCGTTTGCACTTCTGTTTTGCCAATGAATACCAAAGTACTGGCACAACGAAATCGAAAACAGAGGTACTCTTTGTTCACTCCTGTATTTCTATTTCTTTTCTTTTCTTTTCTTTTTTTTTCTAAATCCCAACCGTCCAAATCGACCTTGAACATGTCCTCTGAAGCCAGCTGATGATTCCAAAACCTCCCAAGGAACCCTTCCAAGTAGGCGTTAGCATAGCCACCTTGCTACCGAAATGAGGAATCACCTGTCCGGCCACCGCATTTCACAACTTGGCGCTCTAAAAGCATCAACTTATTTCCACTTTGTAGTTTTTCTTCTGTATGCACTTGGCACTCCAATACTTCTCCTACGTTTTCCTGCGTCGCAACACGTCTCTCTGATGCGCCGCCCGTATCACAAAACCCCGCCGAGGGAAGAAACCACCCTGTCTGGTTTCAGATCCCTCGACGAAACGTGCTGCAGCCCCTCTGGCATGTAAGACGTTTTCTGTTAAGCCAGCAGCTCCAACAATCGCCTTGTTCGAGACGAGCCGGAGCCGGTGGGCAGCACCGCTCTCAGAACTCAAACGCTTCGTCCCAGTTTCCCCAGCACCACTCATCAACGCACTCCCTCATGTGCGCCCAACGGATAACATGGCAACTTGGCCGTTTCACCTGCCAAGAGAAACGTCGGGCCTCCATTCTTGCAACGATGCCATCGGGGAGTTCAGCGGCAATCAGCCACCCCCTCTTCCCCGTCAAAGCCAGCGTACAAATCATGTTCGCTGAACCATGACTGTGACGCAATCCTCGAGGCTGCAGCACAATCACACCGTGCTGTTGAGAGTCATACGAGGTTATTGCTATCGTACAACGTCTTTGACAATGTCATCCCCTGCGTCGCTATCCGGAATGAAACGCGGCCGAAGCCGTGGCCTTGCCAGCATCATCCCCCATTTGGCTGTGAACAAGGTTGATTCGTAGCGGAAATTGAACCCCCCCCCCCGCGGAGCATCAGGACCAGAATGTTCTATCACGAGCCTCGTCGCAGTCAAGAAATCGCCTGTATTGCCTTTTGTTTCCTAATCATGTACAATTTCTATACTTCCAATCAACGCTCTCCTCACTATGTACATTCAAACCATAGCCTTTCCTCCCTAACAAACCCTAGAATCCTATACCACCAGCAGCCCAGCCCGGAAACCCGCCCATCATATTCGGATCCATCATCACCGGCGCCCCTGGTGGGAGACCCTGCTCGCGCCGCCGACGCTCCTCGGCTTCGGCCCGCTGCATCTGTAACCGCTGCCGCCACCAGACCAGGCCGACGAGGGCAAAGGTAACACCGATAATCAGCAGGCTCTCTAGCACGTTGGAGTCGTCAAAAATTTCCCCGCCTTCAATCGTGTTGGCATCGTAGTAGTCTTCGTAGTATTCATCATCGTACAGCAAGTCTCCCTCGATAAAATTGTTTATCCACTCGGAGAGAGACCAGTCCTTCTTTTTCTCTGCCGCATTTGTTAGCCTGCCTTTCTTGTCGCTTCGAGGATAAGGAAACTTGCTTGGCTCATCCTGGATTGAGTGAATCGGACCATGGGTGAAGGTGTTCCACGCACTGCGCATGCGGAGCTTCAGAAGGCTCAGTGTGACGGGGAGATATGCCTCCGCGTTGACTACCAGAGCATGGTCGTAGTATCGTTTGGCGAGATGAAAATCTTGTGTCAACCCCACGCCATTCTCGTGCATCCAGCCTAGGTTAAACAGCGCCTGCGCGCTTTGTTGGTAGTCAGAGGCACCGGTGTAGCATGAGACAGCTTTGGCAAGGTCCTTGTCGACGCCGATGCCGTAAAAATAATAGTCGCCCATCTTCACCAGCGAGTCCACATTAGACTGGCGCGATGATCTGGTCCACTCAATGAGGGCGAGATTAGCAGTGGCCATTGGGCTGATCTTGTTCTCCTGACGACCCGTGAGCAGCTCCACCACGGACAGCTTGCCAAAGCTGGCATCAAGCATAAAGGCCACATTTGTCTGAGCCTTCTCATAGCCCTGTTCAGCAGCCATGACGTATTGCAGGAATGCCAAGTCATGGTTACCTAGTTCGTACGCCAAGTTGGCTTGTGCCCAGAGCGAAACCAGAGGCTCGGCGCGTTCGGCAACAGTCTTGTAGTAACTGAGGGCTATCTGGCATTGTCGCTCGCGGCCAATAGCGTGATTCGTCATTTCCGCCAAGTAATACCAGGCCTCGATGTTGCCATACCGGGCGGCAAGCTCAAAGAGGTAGTTCGCAGTCTTGACGTCCTCGGGATTGCCTTGATCAAGAAACAGGCGGCCCATCTGCACTTGGGCTGGAGCGTAGTCTTGGTCGGCCGATGTTCGCAGTAGCTCCGTCGCGAGTTTGATATTTCGTCGTATACCCATGCCATTGAGCAGCATAATTCCGAGTCCCCATTGCGACTGGGCATCGCCGTGCGACTTACCACGCTCGAACCACGCTTTGGCCTTATCATAGTTTTGCACGACACCTTCCCCACGTAGATACATTCTCCCGATATAGCCAGCTGCCTCAGCAGCCGTCTTATCTGCGCCGTTTTTGTTGCCGTCTATAGCACGTCCATCACGCCTCCAGTATCTTGAGGCGGCCAAAAAGAAATACTTCAAGGCACTGTCGAAATCCTTCTCCAGGCCACGTTGTCCTTCATAATACAGTCGGCCGAGGTTGAATGAAGCTTTGGAATCGCTCTTTTGCGACATGAGATCCAGGTACTCGATGACGTCGCTTATCGCTGCATTGTCGTTAGAATGCAGATTGCGTTTCAGTGCATTCAGTCCCGCGCTTGAGGCACTAGCTCCTTCGCCATAGATGCCACCGCCGTCATCCGAGATGCGCCATGCTTCCTGGATCCAGGACTGGCCTCCAGGAGGAGCATCTCTATACCAATTAATAGCCTTGTCGGCCACTTCTTTGTAGTATCCAAGAGAAGTCTCGCAGTTTTTGATAGTGCCGACACCGCTATGGTGGCGGTAGCCAATAGCCATCAGCGCCTTGGCGTCTCCACGCTTGGCGGCAAGTGTGTAATACAAAAGCGCCTTTGCTTGGTCCTGCGGCACGATATTTCCGATGCCTGTAGAATAAAACAGTCCCATCATGTATTGTGCAGTCGTGTTCCCATTATGTGCGGCCAGCTCTTGGTAGTAGTCGAAGGCGACCTGGAGGTCTCTGGGGTAGTTGTGGTATCCGAAGAAGTTCAGTTGCGCAAGCAGGTATAGCGCGTCCGAGTTGTTCTTTGCCGCGGCTTTTTCGAGGTAATCCTTTGCAGCGGCGACAGGTCCGCTCACGGTCGAAGCCTGCTTCTGCGTCGGGCCGGTCGCCGGCATGGTCGGCAGGACTCTGAGGAGGTATCGCGCGGTAAAGCTGAGTAGGCCTGAAGCCATTTTATGTTTCTTTCGAGTCGCCAGCGGCACTTTTTGAAGCTCTGACAAGGCATATTCGACCAGCTCGGAGCCTGCGACGGTTAGTGCTTGATAAAGAGATGCTGCTCGAACGTCATACCTTGTTGTTGAACGGCTGGCTGGCCTGCACCCGCGGCCAAATCGGTGGTTGTCCCGCTCGCATCTCCAACGTTTGCAAGGGTCGGTTTGTTCTTTAAAGGCTTCTGTGCAGTATATGTAGCGCCAATTGCTGCCTGCCAAAGCACTGAAAAAGCCGTCAGCAACAAGATCCCGAGCTCGTCGGGGTTCGGGCCATCAACTTACGGAGCAAACACACAGCCGAGCTTTTCATACTCGGCTAATTTTGAAAAATGCAAATATTGTGGATAGCAAGGTGCATGGCGATCCCGCACGCAGTGCTCGTGTATCAATATGAGGCGGGAGGTGGGAGAATTGACGGGTCAAAACAGCATATGACGTTCGCCGTTGTTGATACAAGCTGTCCACTTGCGAGGCGAAAGCCAACTACGTCGTTACCGGCACTTCTACAACGCTGACTAAGCAACCGTTGTCGACAAGTCGTGCCTGCCTAGGCATCCATCAGCAGCACCAACTGAATATACGAATATGCAGAGTCATGTGCTAAATGGCTAAATGGCCAAACCAGTTGAACTTGACTTCAGTCAAAGTTTTTTAAGTTGACAACCATTTCGCGCCCAAACCCAAACCTGGTCAATTGGCCAGTGGTGAGCCCTTGCATGGGGTCTCCAGACTCCAGCTGAGCTTGTTGGGCGCCGAGCACCCCACAGTGGCCGGAATCGCTGCTCCAGCACGCGTAAATGGGAAACAGGGCTTCGCGTCAGCCCACCGCGTTCTCGTGCGCCAGGGTTCTTGTGTTGAGTTCAAGTCTTTCTCCCGTCTCACATAATTCCTTTTTCCATTATTTCCGATTGCCTACAACCTCAAAAAGCGATTACACCTCCTCAACGTCACCTGAAATACAACCCACAACTTTCCCCTTTACACACTCACAGCCACGGCGTTCGCACTATTCCGTCGCGCATCGACGCCGCAGGCACGAAGCCTCGTCCCAGTATCCATACTGCACACCATGTCGGGCCTCAAACGCAAGGCCAGCGGCTCTGTGCCCGCACCAGAGCTCAAGAAGCCAAAGGCCAATGGCAACATTGCCTCTTTTTTTGGCGCAGCGCCCAAGCCGGCCCAGACCGTGGGCACCGCATCATTAACAACTGCGCCGGCGCCGGGGGCCAGGTTTGACAAGACCAAATGGCTTGCCAGCCTGACACCGGAGCAGAAAAAGCTGCTGAAGCTAGAGATTGAGACGATGCATGAGAGCTGGCTGGGACTGCTCAAGGACGATATTACGTCAAAAGAATTCCTCGACTTGAAGAAGTTCCTGGAAAGAGAGACGGCGAGTGGGAAGAAGTGGTTTCCTCCCCAGGAAGACGTCTACTCCTGGTACGTTTTGATTTCTCTGCCGTGTACACACGCTACTACTACTTGTCGCTAATGAGCTTGATGCAGGTCTCGACACACACCCTTCGACAAGGTCAAGATCGTCATCGTCGGCCAGGATCCTTACCACAACGTGAACCAGGCGCACGGCATGGCGTTTTCGGTGCGGCCCCCGACGCCCGCGCCGCCCTCGCTGCGCAACATGTACATTGCTCTCGCCAAGGACTACGCGGCTTTTGAGAAGCCCGCGAAGAACGCGGGTCTGCTGACGCCGTGGGCGGACCGCGGCGTGCTCATGCTCAACACCTGCTTGACGGTGCGCGCGCACGAGGCCAACTCGCACTCGAACCGCGGGTGGGAGAGGCTCACGCAAAAAATTATCGACCTGGTCGCACAGAAGCGCACGCGCGGCGTCGTCTTTGTCGCCTGGGGCACGCCGGCGGGCAAGCGCGTGACGAAGGTGGACAAGCAGCGGCACCTGGTGCTGCAGAGCGTGCACCCGAGCCCGCTGAGCGCGTCGAGGGGCTTCTTTGACTGCGGCCACTTTCGCAAGGCCAACGAGTGGCTGATTCAGCGGTATGGCCCCGAAGGCGAGATTGACTGGGCGCTTGTGCCAGGCAATTCGACGCTGAGCGTGCCCAAGGTGGAAAAGAAGGTGGGAAAAAACGTTGCAGCAGGTAAGGAGAATCTCGAGGTGGATGGCGAGATTGGATCTGACGACGAGGCAGCCCTGGAGGAAGCCATCAAGGCAGCGGAAGAACAAGCAACGAAACCATAGCATAGCGCGGTGCTCGTGTCACGAATTTCGCATTGTGTGTTTGAATAATGGCAGCATGGACAGGATGACGACGTATATTATATGCTTGAATGGAGTTTTAGTATTTTGATATTCATGCGCTTTGACGCAGCCAGCTGTGCTGCACGAGTCGCTAGTTGCACCGTTTGCCGTGCCCAAGTATCCGGCTGCCTCAATGTGACGAGCCGGGAGCCGTGTTCTGCACCACAGCGACCGGGCCTCATGGGCAAGCCCTTTATTAAAGAAGGAATCCTACAGAAGCGTAGTGTGTAAACCTCGGTGGACTTGGCTTGTGTCTGATCTGATGTTTGGTGGTGTATTTGGTTAGCGTGGTAGCCAGTCCGTTTGAGATGGGCTTGTTCCGTAGTTGGGACGACTCTGCGACTTGCTAACAGGCTGACAGGTGGATGGACTCTTTATGCATTATGCAGGATCAGATGATATTTTCTACGCCCAGCTCCATTTCAATTATGTATCCTTTTTTGTATTGCATCCGTAACTACGGATACCAGTACGCAAGATTCGTCGGGAGGCTGAGAGCTGACGAGATTCATGGCTTGACACCCTTGTCCAGGTGTGTGACAACGTAGACTGGGGGCTATCCCAGTGGTAGCAAAGACGTTCTTGTCCAGTTTTCTCTTCCGGCACGGGCTTAAATAGCAGAGTACCGTTATTGACAGTGGCTTACGCTTGACGTGTCTGAGACAGCGTGTACGGTCGTCGGCAACATTGCCGTGCGCCGACAGTATTAGCAAAGATCCGTTGGAGAATGGAAGCGAGGACAAGACGCGAAGTGATTTATGCTTTGTGCTAGAATAGGTAGGAATAACTGAGTGGCAAGTGATCTGTTGGCAGATGGGGAGCGGGCCATGGACACGGGCGAATGTTGAGTATTAGTAGGGTGTCATGGCGGCAGATGGCGTAGACAAGAGCAGGCCTGAGCTGAGAGTTATGCGCGAGTCCGCCAAAGTCTGTCGACATGATTGCACGGGCACGTCCTATTTTTTTCAGGCGAGGCTGGAACAGCAAATTTTAGCGGCTGCCTACTTAGTCGGCGAGTCCTGATGCATGACTACATGACTAACTCGACTGGTTGAGAGCTGCCGTCCCTGTGACGAGGCAGTGCTGGTATCGAGGTGATGTGTGCTTGCGTGAGTGGTGCTCAGATTAATAGAGCGAGTTGCAGTCGGGCAGGTCGAGAAGGAGTGATTGGACGACGGATACATCTGAGCACGTCAGGGGCAGGGGTCATTTGTGTGGTGTGGCCGGCATTGCACGGTTGGTAATGTGTGTGTGGCATTTCATTGCTCCGCGGCGGAAACTATAGCGCGCTGCCTGTCGCTAACTTACGACTTGAGCTACAAATATGGGAGAGAACGAAATGGACAAAGAAGTTGGCCCGGAGAAGGCATATATCTGGATACCTACCTAGGTAATTTGAAGAGATCTTAGCGAGGGGCAAGAACAAACGCGAAGCGGCCTGGTAATTACCTAGGTACCTACCTGCGTGTGCTCGCTTGCCGGTACTTGCGGCCTGTGTGAAGAATATTATTAGGTGCATCTGTGCATGGGGGTACCTACCTTAGTTGTGCGGTGGAGTGAGATGAGAAAAGAAAGCGAGCAGCAAGCAAGTGTGACCGAATTAATGAATACAAACAAATTCTGATATTTTGGCTCTTCCAATTGCACCTCTTTTTTGTCGAGAATATGAAAATCTATGCCATCTCTTTTGTTGTAGTTGGCAATGTGAAAGATTGCCTCCCTTGATGCCATCTATTGGTCGACCTTGATTCCTTGAAGGAGAGCAAATGGGGCTCGTGGCGGGCGTCTCCACTGATGAAGCACAGGCTGCAAGCACATTTACGGAGTACTGGGGTGGCTCTTTCTGGGCGGATAGCAAGGGCGGAAGGGGGCGGCGACAAGGGCTCATCGGGTGGGCTTGACTGACATGGCTGGTCGGCAGCGACGGCGGGCTTTCACCGGCCCGAGGTTGAGAAGGATTTAGTAAAAAGGTAAAAACGAATGCGGACAGCAACTCATCAATCGACGGGCAGTCGAAAAGCAGCCAGACAATCTACTTAAATTGTGAGCAGGTACCTGGATACGGATATACTGGAAGTTGCTGCGGGTGTGGATATAAGTATCTGGTACCTGAAAGTAGCGAGACGGGAAATGGGTCATGGCCCCACCAAGCTATTTAGCACAGTAATAAATTGCAGCCAGCTCAAAAAGTGAGTGATGCGTTGTTAACTTGTTGGCAGATACCAGTAACGGATTCCCATACTCTCTATCTCAATGCACGGGCTTGGCCAGCAAGAAAAAAACGATGACCCATCCCAATCTTAACAGTAGGCCCTCCTGACTTGATGTGCCCCCTCAATTTCCCCGCTTGGTGGATTTGAAAGTGTTGGCCCATTTTCGGACCCCTGAGCCGGCCCAAGGCAAGTCTCAAGGCGAGCAATGGCTTTTGGTGCCAACTCTGTGTCCATGTAGCTACGGTAGTTAGTTACCTAGGTAGGTAACGTTAGGTACGGACAGTGACCAGAGACGGGATGGGGGTATCTGTGTGCCTGTTCGTCTACCTCGAAATTACATGATGTGCTTGCTCTGCCGATAATTGCTAGCCGTAAGGTGGTTTTGCTCTTGTCCCCCTCTTCGCTCTCTAGACCCTCCCCTTTTTCTAAACGTGAGCGCCCGCATTTCCCTTTTTCTTTTGCTCCTCAGCTCTCTATCCCTCTGTTCACTCTTCACTAGCCGTCCAGGTCCCTCCTCTCCTTGTCCTCGGATCTGGCTGTTCGTTAATTCATCTTCCATCGTTTATGCATCGCCGTTGCCAATCTTCCCTCGTTGGCCTGTAGCCTTCGCTGCCGCCTCTTTCACATTCATTGGACGTCTCTCCAAACGTGCCCTCCGCACGTCTCCAACCACTTACACGTCCCCTACCTTATTGTCCCTCCCTCTCTGGTCCCAGACGTTGGCGTATCAACTTCACCTCGCACCACACATCTGTCGCATGAAACTTTCTTTCTACTCTGTTTGCTCCCTAGCCTCTCATCTCTTTCTATTAGCCGACCGATTTCCCCTGTCTTTTTTCCCGTCTCTTCTCTTCGCCCTTCCTCTGCCTCCCATTCCAATCCAGCCCTGCCTTAGGCTTCCATCTCTACTACCTTGATCCTGATTTGCGCTGTTGCAATCAGCGCCGCCTCACCACGGATCCCCCCAGTCCGAGCCGTTCCCCGCGACCTTCGTCGTGCTGCCTCAAGATGCCGGGAATCTTCTCCCGCATCAACAAGGCACGAGATGCCCGCCAGAAAAAGAAGAACGCCCACAACGACCTCACCAGCTCCCAGCCCGTCAAGCCCCGATGGGATGATGCCTACACGCGTGCCTCGGTTGAGCCCGACGAGATTGACGAATTAATTCGATGCTGTACATATGAAATAAAATCGCGAGGTACGTCAAACGCTCCGCTACATCGTGTCCCTGGCGATGTGCTACCGCCGCCTCCATGCCGCTTGCTGTCTCACTGCTCTAACTAAGTGCCATCACAGGCCTCGACCACCCTTTCTTGCTCCTGCCTTTCCGACCGACTTCCAACCCTAGCGGCGTGCGAACATTTATTCGAAACTTCTTTGGCAAGGATGGCCTCGATGCGCCGATCCATGGCGAAAGGCTCCAGCAAGAAGTTCGCATCGCAGAGCCCATGGTGTGACTCCCGATAAATGCATGTACAAGATGGCCAGGCCGCTAATTCAATTCTTCAGGTGCTCGCTTCGGTACTGAAATGGTGTTGGAGTCGCCTTCAGGGTGGTGTCGTGTCATGGGATGCATACGAGCTGTTCAAAATTGGCGAACTCGGTAAGTTCCCGCGCCACAGTCCCATCTCGCGTAGTGCTAACGCCATTTCCCCCACAGACTCCAAGCTCGCCAGAGATTCTTTCAAAACCTTTATTCCCATCAGTGTTGAGAGTGACTCGAGGCAGAATATCATTTTCAGTTTCTTCGAGCTTGTCGCTGCCATTGCCGCCCATGGCAAGAGAAACGGTCTCAGTGGCGTGAAGCTCTCCCGCATGGCCGCCTGGTGGGCGTTTGAGCAAAGGGACACAGGCGATGGATTTGACGGAGGCTACAAGGCCTGGAAAAAGTGAGCGTCATTACATCCGGAAGCAAGTATTTCTCATCATTTCATGCTGACGGTTGAACAGGGCTGCCGATGCCACCACTCACCTTTTCTTCGCATATCTGCGATCGCTTTCCCCCGAGCAGGAAATGACTGGTATCACCATGCTTCCCCGGTCTCTTCAGAAACTTTTGAACGAAACCGAGTATCCTCCCAAGGCCGCCGACATGCTTGTTTCCCGTACCAACAAGCTCGTCATGATTGTCGACTCCGTTTCGCCCACTCCCTTTGCGCTCCTTCGACGTGCCAGCAAATTCGAGTACCGCGATTCTGATGTTGCACTTCGCAAGCTTTCCGACTTTGACGATGCTACCGAAGCCCTCAGCGAGGAATGTCGACGAGTTCTCAAAGCAATTTCCGCTGCCAATCAGTCTCAAGCTTCCAGCGCAAAGCACTCCACCAGCCTCCGTGATGCGTCTTGGTCGCGATTCGAGGACATTGGCTTCGCAAGCGCCCTGACTGAGGAAGATGACTACGAGGAGAGCGCTGTCCCGGTCAAGCGCCCTCCGCAGACATTTGGTCCCAGCAAGAGCATGCTCAGCATGCCCTCCTCTGCCGCTCATGATGCTCGTCCGACTACACCCTCCTGGGCCGACTTCCTCTCCACCGGCTTTGTCGACGACTCTGCCAAAACCAATACGCTTGTACCCCCCGACAAGGTTCTGCCTCCCATTGACGTCCAGCGGCAACACAGTTCCCAGTCGCATCGACCCCGTCTGGAATCCGACAAAGATTTAGAGCCTGGTGAGCTGGCTAGCATCACCCCTTTTGACCTGGATGATGCTTTCTGGTGGGTCTGGATGAGCAGTCTCGCTCCCGAAGAGACAAGTGAGAGAAAGGCTGCTTTTGGTCGATGTGCCGTTCTTGAAACTACCGTTCACGACGGTGCATGGCTGGTCATGGAAGAGTTAATCGCTGGGGCGGCCCCCGACCCTCAGGAAGGCGCGTACATTGCTGAGAAGAAGGGATTTTTCAGCTGGACCAAACGCAGTCGCACTGTCTCGCGTCGCAAGTCTGTCAATAAGTACTCTCTGAGGAGAGGTGAACACGCTGTTGGCGGTGGAAGCACCACCAATGTCGGCACTGACACCCAGGCCAAGATTGCCGCCAAGGCAGCTCAGCTACGTGCTATTCAAGAGTCTGGAAACAAGCCTGTCGCTACTCGACGTGGTCGCACTGATGAGGAGGTATTGGGTGACAAGACCAACAGTATCTTCGACCTTCAGCCGCCCATTGCTGGCGAGGCCTCTTCTGCCATGAAATGGGTCAAGAAGTATGACAAGGGATCCGTAAAGGACGCGTACCTTTCTAACAGCAACGCTGGCCGAGGCGTCTCCATCTCCCCTTCTCAGCCAGAACACTCCTACGAGGCTGCTTCCAATGGTAGCACCGAAGTGCCCAACGCTAGTATCAAGGCGCTGGAGAGAAAGCCCGTCCCTGCCGTCCCCGTCGAGGAATCAGTCTCTTCTCCTGCCTCCACCGAGAAGGCTCAGGCAGCACACCCTGGTGAGGTCCAGGATGAGACCTCCCAGCCTCAAGACACGTCGGCTGAGGCTCTGGAAAGCATGGCCGTTGCTCCTGTCGTTGAGGAGACCAAGGAAGAACAGGCCGAGAATGTTCCAGCTCTTCCTCCAAAGGATGAGCAGCCCGTGGCTGCTTCAACTCCTCCGGCTCCAGCGCCCGCCCCTTCTCCCAAGCCAACTGAGTCTCAGCCAAAATCTCCCGTTAAAGAGAAGGGTGGCCTTCGCAAGCTGTTCCGCAAGAACCGTTCCTCGAAAATCCCAGACAACTCAGCAGCCCAGCTGGACAGCATGTTTCAGCAAGATGCCGCTGCTGCCGCCGCGACTAAGAGCAAGGATCCCGAGCCTGTTGCTGAGACGTCTGTTGCTGAGAAGCCTGTTGAGCAGGCTGCCCCGACAGAGCATTTCACTGAACCAACTCTGGACATTCTGCCGGAGCCTGACAGTGAAGCAGACAAGCTTGCAGCCTCCGATGTGGCTGTCGACAGCAAGACCGAGTTTTCTCGCTTCGATCAGGGTCCTCTGGCTGACCAACCCGCTTTTGTCCCCGAGGATGTGGAAGAGGATGCGCTTACACCCCGGACTGTCGCGGATCACGAACAGCAAGGTGATAGCACTGACAGCAACGGACTCACTCGCATAGCCAGCCCGGGCGTGCAGGATCGATGGGCACAGATCCGCAAGAATGCTGCTGACCGTGCTTCTCAGCGCCAAACTGACGAGCGCGACCGCAGCATGCCGCCCAGCAAGAGCGCCACCGAGGCAGACGATGAAACCAGTGGCGAGGAGAGTACGTGTAGCTGACCCATCCTCATTTCTACTTGACACTAACTTGCTAAATAGCTATCGAGTCGCGCGTTGCTCGCATCAAGGCTCGCGTCGCCGAGCTCACTGGCAATATGGAGGGCACCCACGCCCCTGCACTGAAGAACAGCGCTTAAGCCAGCGCTTACACCCCCAGCGTGCTTTGTTGATTTATATTTCAATTCTTCGAATACCCTGCAGAACATTCCGTCTGTCGTTTCCTTGTGTTGTATTTTTTGCGGGCTTTTTTCATGATACCATAGAAAGAAATGGCGATGCGAGCATGTACGCAGCATGATGCGCGCCCTGCTGCATTTTACCAACTGAGCTTGACGACATCCTCTGCTGCAGGAGAAGCATCTAATAGGGCCGCTGTATGGCTGTCCGAGTTTTCTTGGCCAATCTTTTGAGCTCTTTTTGCTGTCATTTGCGTATCGAGACGCGCCTTTTGTCCTAATTGGGGTGACTGAAATACACCTCTCTACGCCGACAAGACCTTGTCTAGTTTCTTTTTTTTTTGTCTCTTAGCTCTTGATCAATGATGGGTTTTGCAAATTAGCAGGCCTTTTTTTTTTCTATAAAGCCTTTGTTATTTATTTTGTTGTTTTTATATCAAGCCAGTCTATCAAGTCCTTGTCAAAAGAATATCAGTTATCTTTTTTCCTTGCATGCTATACCCGTTTGTGTTCCATTCTGTCCTTGTTCTTTTTCTCGACAGTGTGTCTGACAGAATCCAACGATGTATTATTCAAGTTATCATTTGAATGATGTTCTTCTTTGCGGATCAAATCCCCATATCTTCTATTCATTGGTAGACTGTTTTTCATATAGGCGGTTATCTCACTTGTTGGTCGTCTTGGGCCCATCTCTAGCTTTTCCGATTTGTTTCTCTATACTCCTACTCATGGTCCATCATGCTAATCGGCTTTAAATCCTCGTCGTCATGTGCTTTGGACGGCGTCGGCGCCGGTACTGGTTTTCTACGCATCTTGGGCGCCTCCTCCTCGGCGGCGCGGCTCGACCTCGGCGGCGCCGGCGGTACCTCGTGCCCTTTTTCACTGAGCTGTAGCCTCTCCGTCTGCGAGGCCACCTTTTCCACATCTCCCTTCGCGTCGCCCGCCTTTTCATCTCCGGCGGGCGCAATGGTGGTGCCGTCCACATCGACCGCGTGCCCGGCAGCGTACTCGTCCTTGAGGAGAATGACGTCATCCTTTTCAATCGCCTCGTCGACTCTGACGCCCGCGAAGCCGCATCGGCGCAGGATGCCGCCGATGAGGTTTGGGTAGCGCAGATGGCCGCTGACGCGGTCGCTGAGGTCGAGGTTCTCGACGCCGGCGACGCCGCGGATGGGCTGCAGGCCGGCGACGCCGAGGGAGAGGCTGTGCATGCGGTGGACGTAGCCGAGGATCATGTCGTTCTCCGAGTAGGCGTTGAAGATGGCGCCGGAGACGACGGCGCGGAGCGTGCGCCAGTGGGCAGGGTCCGAGGGTGCGGGCGCGCCCATGAGGACCACGGTGTCGATGAGGCCAAAGGCGCGGCGCGCGGCGAGCTCCTGCAGGCAGGCGTGAATGGCGGCGGCGCCGAGCGAGTAGCCGATCAGAGTGACGGGCCGCTCACCCTGGACCCTGTTGACGAGCGCGTCGGCGAGCAGACGGCCAGCCTTTTTGGAGCGGTTCGACGCGTGGTTGAAGGGGTTGTCGACATTGGAGGCGACAGCAAAGACCTGGATTGGCCACAGAGCCGCCCAGAGCGTCGCGAGCACGGTGCGCTTGATAATCTCCGCCTTGACGGCTTTCCACGCAAACGAGTGCACAAGGTCCCCCAGCGCGGTGCCCAGCGCGAGCAGCGTCTGCATCTCGTAGCGCAGGGCAAAGACCTCCGAGTCGGCCGGCAGCGCCTCCCACGGCTTGGTAATGTCGTCTTCCGAGTTAAGCCAGCCGTTGATGCCGAGCGTGACGCGCAGACGGCGGCCCTTGGCGCTGGAGGTGCGGTCTGTGGCGTCGGGCGGCTCGCGGAGCGGAATGAATTTGAAGTCTTCGACCTCTTTGGCGTACTTGTCCATCATGGAACCCTGCAATGCCCATTAGTTCTCATATTGATTTCGTGTGTAGTTCTCAGTCGCATGCGTACCGTCATCTTGGCTCCATAGGCGCCAAAGAGAGCGCCGACGAGGGCACCATTCATCCAGAAGATGCCGAGGAAGCTTGCTAGGCCTCCCAACCCAACACCGCCGAGAATACTTCCCACCGCGCCTGCAACCAGCGGCGCCGCCAGCCCGCCCGTGACGCCAATCAGCGTGGCACCGGCGACGGACGCGAGGCCGACCTTCCAGTAGCGACCAAACTTGTTGTCCTGCTGGCGCTTGGCTGCCTCGGCGTCGGCCGACATGGCCTCCTTTTTCCCCTTGTCCGCCGTCGACTGCTCAATCAGCGACTCCGCAATGGCCGCCTCCTCGTTGTTGAGGAACGCGTGCGGGATGTCGAGCGAGGACGTCAGAGTCAGCATAAGGGCGCGCGAATGCGCCGAGTACTTGCCCGTGGAGAGCAGCAGCAGCAGGACGCAGCTGATGGCCTCGCGGCGGTCGTGCACCGATAGCTCGGTCAGCGGCGTCGGTATTGGCGGGTAGAGCGCCTGCATCACGGCAAAAGCCGCCTGTTCGTCTCGGGCCTCGTCCGAGCCGGCGCGACGCCTGCTCTCGGCGCGCTCGTTCTCCTCATTCATCTGCACAGCCTGGCGCCGTATCTTGCGCTCGGCAGTAATCTTGTCATTGTCCTTGACACGCACAATTTCCTCGAGCTTGGGCACGAACTCGTGCTCCCATTCCTCCATGTACTGCCGCGCGGCGCTCTGCACCTCCTCGGCCCGTCTTGTCGTCTTGTTCGGGGCGGCGGGTTTGTTTTTCCATGGCACACCGACTTTGACATTCTTGAACGGATTCGACGGACTAAACTTCTTCTTACTTCCATTGTCCGGGGCGGCGTTGCCAAAATCCGTGTCTTCCGCATCAAACAATGTGATGGATTCGCTGGAAGTCTCGGTTTTGTTGGCATCACCAGTCGGGGAAGGGCTATCGATTGTCTTTTCGTTTTGCGGTGTGCCGCTCCCCTCGTGTATACTGGATTCCACAGATACTGATCCCAGCTCTTCCGGCTTAGACTGGAGCTGTGCGGTCATGGAAAAGATGATGTCGTCCACAAGCTTGAGGAGCTCAATTAGTCGACGGGGCTCCAGGGCAATGACAATCTGCCGCGGGTCTGAGCAAAAGGGCGCCATGGTGAGAACCTAATGTCGGGCTACGACTGAATGTGCTCCCATGTGTAAATTGAAGAAAGGTGAGGAGCTCGCGTGAGGCATCGGAACTCGATCCCGACCAACCCGCAAGCAAGGCCAACTGTTCCCATTTGCCTGGGTCTTTGGTGGTCCAAAGTTATGTCATGCGGGTTGCGAGAACCATTTAGCGGCGATAGGTACCTAAATAGTTGCTAGCGTGCCTGGGCATTAGTGTAGGTACCGACGTCGCAGATCGCCGCCAGCGCCTTCATACTCCGGGCAACTCTGGGTAGGAATCGATTCCTTTAGCGCTCGCTCTCCCAGTTCGAGAGCGAATGGAGAAACTTGATCAAGTACCATAAATACACTGGCAATCTGGATTGGCATTGGATTTGGGTTGTGCCTGAAGTTATGCAAACTGCTGGATGAACAGCGACATCTGATGGCAGGAGCTTCTGCCTCTATCTACGCCAACCCCTCCCCATCAGCAGAAAAACTAAAGACTTTAATAAATTTTCAACCACCTTATACCGATGGAAAAACGCCCAAAGCATCCAAAAAATCATCTCTGGTGTGCGCAACATTGTTGAAGTGCCTTTCAAATGTGTAATTTCTAGTACAGGTTACCATGCTTGTCCAAATAACTGTTTGCTATCTAATTGGTTTATTCGGTCGCAACTTACTGATACATAGCCCGCCGATAAGAGTGCCCCACCGAAAATTTCATGATCGCCAAGACCGACCTCTCATTTCCACGTTCCATTCCATTCGTAACATAGGGACTGGTATTTTGGGGAGGGGTTTCTTTGCTTTGCTTAACTCGCAGCCTTGGAAACCAGCAGCAGAAACTGCGGCGACACCATGAACGCGAGTGCACTCCTCACAGCCCAAGGCTGGAGAGGTAAAGGCCACTCGCTGCACAAGACAGACGACGCTGTCGGCCTGGCCAAGCCGCTACTGCTCAACCGCAAAGACAACACGAGAGGCATTGGCGCCACGCAGCACTTTACCAGCGACCAGTGGTGGATGAATGCCTTCGACGAGCAGCTTCAAGGCCTTGACACCTCGAAAAGGGGCAAGGTCGTGCAGACCATCACCACCGGCAAGCTCAACGCCATCGAGAAGGGATCGCTTGGCAAATACTCACTCTACACGACGTTTGTGCGCGGCGGCTTTCTGCAGGGCACCATAGAAGCCCTGAACAAGCAAAAAGATGACATGGACGAATCGACCACCGACTCCGACCTCGACACGGCTGAGAGGAAAACCAAAAAGACTGCGCGGTCCAAGGAATCCAAGGAGGAGCGCAGGGCGCGCAAAGAAGCTAAGCGCAAGCGGAGAGAAGAAAAGACTCAACGGAAGCTGGCGCGCGAATCGAAAAAGTCAAGGTCGAAATCCGACTCGAGCGACGACGCGGCCGAAGAAAAGCGACGCCGCCGCGCACGAAAAGAGGAAAAAAGACGACTGCGCAAGGAAGAGACAGGACAATAGGCGAACCGTGCACTCGGAGGAATATAGTGATGGGGTTTTCTTTTTGCATTGCGTCGGTGTTTGGGTGTTTATTTGGAGGGGGGGGGGGCGAAGATTAAAGTACTCTTCTATAAACTGATATCATGGGATAGAGGAAGCGCCTCGTATATATTTTTTGATGCTATATTGATGTTACCTTGGGAATCTTTCCCGGCTTGTTGGACAATATCCATGGTCTTCGGTCCCAGAAATCGTCACGAATGATATCCAAATGCTCGACCACAATTCGCGCCTTTGACCGGCGCTTCTTGTCGTTCTCAGTCTGCGTTTTAGACTGCTGAACAGGCTCAGCTAAGTCATCGACTGTATTGGGAATTTGGTGGCTTGCTGGGTCGACGAGTTCGTACTAGAAAATATTATTAGTTGGCCCCAAGCAGCAGGGGCATGATCATACGCACATCTCGGAACACGACACTCCCTTTTCTAAATATATCGGGCTCGTTATTATAGTTGATTTTGAAACGGGAAAATAAAATCTCATTCTTGTCAGCAGCGAGCGTTCCCTGCAACCCCAGGCTGTCAGCAGTTTACTTCATAGTAGGAGGCCGGCGAGTTCTTACCGCAAGTGTCTTTTCCGCTTCCTTATTGTCTAAACCGCCGAGCTGGACCAGAGACCAAAAAGCGGTATTATACAAATTATTGATATGGCCTTGATCAGTTAGCTTGATGACCGGCCGATGTCAGAATCAGAACGCTTACAGTCTGCTTGGCGCCAGCTCATGTAGTCTCGCAGATTTTGGACAGTTGGATAGCAGACAGCGCGCCCATCAAATGTAGGCAGAGGGAATGAGAGTGGTGTATTCGGGAAGAAATTTGGCCAGAAGTGGACATAGTTTGCGGTAAAAGTCGACACAATAGTACTGACAAGTTTACTATCTCAAGTTAGAACGTGTGAGTCACGAAGAGGATCCAACGATTTCGCCATACCTTGCTCTTCGCTCAAACAAATTGCAAGATTTGTGAAGAACGAAGCTTGAAGATTATTAGCCATGAGAGCTTCGACGTCGAGTAATTTGCCATTACCTGTACTCATCACTGACACCGTAGGCTATGGTAATCTCTGGAAGATCTGCGACAACCGCTTTGGCCGCCGAGTTCATGACGTCAAGTGCTCTGCGGTCATTTGGCTTCTCGAATTCGTATCTTGCACACATCCTGAATTTTAAAGTCAGAAAAGAAGTTCTCTGACACGGCGCATAAACTCTTACTTAGTGAAGGCTCTGCCATCGACACGGACCACAACCCAAGTGTTTCGGAGCAGATAGTCGGGCTGTTCGAATTCTCGAACATACTCGAATCTAAAGAAAATTAGCCATAGTCAATAGAACATCGGAGCAATTTGCCTACTTTGAATTCGCCATTTTGCAATATCGTCTTCCTGCCGTTGGTGGAAAAAGGTTGCACTCACTCATTTCGCTGTCAAAGTGATGCCCCGCGGTGGAGCTCCACAGAAGTGGCAGCCAAACTCGTCGCGCGCTACCGCAGGTTGCGACCATCACCGCCATCCTTGAGTTTGCAGACAGCCCTTTTTCTCGTTCCATGAGCGCCACTCGCACCTCACAACACGCGTCACTTTCTACTTTGACTCGAAGAGCTACCACAACCTACTGGGTGCGTGCTCCTCAGAACACAGAGCTGCTTCGCAGCCCACGTTGCCAACATGAATTTACTTCTCTCCGACGACTACCTGCTCCAGGATTATCCAGAGAGCATCACGAGTACCATTCGATCGGGCCATGCGACCTTTCTACGATTTAATCGCAAGGGAGACTACCTCGCATCTGGGCGCGTCGATGGAACTGTGGCTGTCTGGGATTTGGAGACTATGGGCGTAGCGAGGAAGCTACGCGGCCACAACAAGAGCATCACATATCTCAGCTGGTCTAGATGTGGTCGGTACTTGCTATCTGCGTGCCAGGGATGGAGAGCCATTCTATGGGACTTGAAAGACGGCAGCAGATTTCGTGAGGTGCGCTTCCGCGCCCCTGTATACATGGCAGAGCTTCACCCATGGAATAGGTTGGTGACCCGGCCTCTGCCGCTGCTTGCTCTAGACTAACTTTTGACAGCTTTCAATTTGTCGCCGCTGTCTTTGAAGAGCAACCTGCTCTTGTCGATGTTTCCGAGCCCGTTGATGTCAAGCGCGTACTCCCTTCAGCACCGAAACGAGCGACGGCCGATGAGCGACAGGCAAAAGAAGACGCCAAACAAATGACCACATCAGCGGTCTGGACCATGTCTGGCGACCATATTCTTGCTGGCACTAGCAAAGGAAAAATCAATATAATCGATGCCAAAACACTTGAAATCATCTACTCAGAAAAGATTTGCGCCGGCGCAATCACGACACTACGAACCACAGGTTCCGGCCGTGACCTTTTGGTCAATTCACAGGATCGCATCATTCGCACGCTAAGGATACCAAATCTTTCTGCCCAAGATCTCGATCCTGACACGATACAAATACCCGTCGAGCACAAATTTCAAGACGTCGTTAACCGCCTATCATGGAATCACGTCACATTTAGCGCAACAGGCGAATATGTTGCTGCATCTACATATAACAACCATGAGCTTTATGTTTGGGAGCGCAACCATGGGAGTTTAGTCTGCATGCTTAAAGATCCAAAAGAGGAGCAGGGTGTTATCGAATGGCACCCAGGTCGTGCAATGCTTGCAGCCTGTGGATTGGAGACTGGCAGGATATTTATTTGGTCAGTCATCAGCCCCCAAAAGTGGTCGGCATTGGCGCCTGATTTTGCCGAAGTCGAGGAGAACGTCGAGTACATCGAAAAAGAAGACGAGTTTGATCTATATGCGCAGGAAGAAATCCATCGCCGGCGTCTAGACGCAGAGGACGAGGAGGTGGATGTCATGACAAACGACCAGTTGAAGATCGAGGCCGAGATGGACGGCGACGAGTTTCGCATGCCAGTTCTGTTTACTCTGGGCGAAAGCGATAGCGAGGATGAGTTCATAGCCGTTTCGACAGGGACCATGCGGAGGCGAAGTCCTGGAGACGACCAGTCTGATTCGCACGGGGGAGCCGAGATGGTACCGCCAAAACGGGGAGCGGCCAAGGGCGGACGCAGTAAGCGAAAGTAGGAAAGGGACTAGATCAGCAGTTAATACCCAATGACACGTTCAAGGAAGTGCACAAGTTTGCTTGGCGAAGAATTGATTTCTGCCAGTGACACCGCATCCAATCGGTGACAGGTAAAGATCTGTTTGAGTCATCGGCGATGGTGGTGATTGGATCTCTGGGCAAGTAACTTCGTATGGCGGAGGCTCGCCCAAGTGTTCGCGTTACCCCAGATGGTATCAAGGTACCTCGACTTTCCCTCGGAGATTGGTGCCCGCGAACTGTGCCAAATTGATTGGCAATTCGTGCTTGCCCTGTCCTGGCCCTTGTCACTGGTACCTCCCTTATTTCAGCCTCAGGCACCAACTTGCGCTCCCTGAAGAGGCGGCTGGAGCCCAAAGAGGACTAGCGCTGTGCGAGCCTCTCGCCAGCACGTAAACGCTAGTTTCTTCGGTCTGCCCTCTGTCGCCACGCCTCAACACGACAAAACTTTGTTCACGGGCCCAAACTCATCACCACGCGCGTCGGGCATCGAGCGCAACATCACCGAGCACAGATACGAGTGCCTTACGATACGACGACCTGCGAATTATTGCCTCTTGCGATCCCAGAGGTGGAGGCGACGGGGGCGAATTGCCTGAGGTTCTCCTGGGCCGCTGGCCAGGACAGGCGCTGCTGCCTTCAAGGGCGATCCGCAACACGACTCTGACGGTATCTGCCATCGAGTTCGAGACTCGTCTGCGTTTGGACTCAATCGACTTTTGTATTTTTCTTTCCTCCTGCGCGCTGTTTTTTCTCGTCGCACGAGGCTGTCCTACACACTTCACAACCCCCCGAGGCGCGTCGCTCTTGACGCCTTAATTGGACGGTCAGAGTCTCGCAGCATCTCGGTCAATCACCATCACATCGATTCATCATGGCGAACCTTCCCTTTCCGCATTCGAGCGCGCCGCTCAAAACTGTTGAGGAAATACAGTTTGGTATGTTATCCCCGGAGGAGATCAAAAACATGAGCGTCGCGCACATTCTCTATCCTGAAACAATGGAAGAGAACAAGACAACACCACGCGACGGCGGTCTCAACGATCCGCTTCTCGGTTCCATCGATCGTCAGTTCAAGTGCAAGACTTGCTCTCAGCCGATGAGCGAGTGTCCCGGTCATTTTGGCCATATAGAGCTGGCGAAACCCGTCTATCACCCTGGTTTCATCAAGAAAGTGAAAAAGGTTTTGGAGATTGTCTGCCACAACTGCAGCAAAGTGTTGGCCGATGAAGTTGGTCTTCCCTTTACTCCATGAAGCTTTGGAGCTTGCTGGATGCTAACGTGCATTATCAGAGCGATCCCGAATTCGTCACAGCTATTCATACTCGCGATCCAAAACTCCGATTCAAGCGCGTTTGGGCCGTATGCAAGAAGAAGCGCAAATGCGAGAATGAGGAGCGGCAAGACAAGAATAAGGACGAAGAGTTCGCTCCAGGTGTCAAGAACGTCGTCCTCGAAGGACACGGCGGATGTGGCAATATGCAGCCGCAGGTGAGACAGGCCGCGCTGCAACTCAAAGCTGCTTTTGAGGTTACTTCGGAAGAGGGCCCCAAGAGGAAAGAGACGGTCAATATCAGCGCCGAGATGGCGCATGGTATCCTTCGCCGCATCTCCGAGCGCGATCTGCACAACATTGGTCTCAACTCGGACTATGCTCGTCCCGAGTGGATGATCATCACTGTCCTGCCTGTACCCCCTCCTCCCGTGCGTCCTAGTATTTCCATGGATGGTACTGGTACTGGCACGAGAAATGAGGATGATTTGACCTACAAGCTTGGCGACATTATTCGCGCCAACGGTAATGTCAAGCAGGCTATTCGCGAAGGATCACCGCAACACATCGCCCGTGATTTTGAGGAGCTGCTGCAATACCATGTTGCCACCTACATGGATAACGATATTGCTGGTCAGCCGCGGGCCCTTCAAAAGAGCGGTCGCCCTGTCAAGGCGATTCGCGCCCGTCTCAAGGGCAAGGAGGGTCGTCTGCGAGGTAACTTGATGGGTAAGCGTGTCGACTTTTCCGCGCGTACCGTCATTACTGGTGATGCCAACTTGTCTCTGCACGAAGTCGGTGTCCCGCGAAGCATTGCTCGTACTCTCACCTATCCCGAGACTGTCACACCCTACAACATTGCCAAGCTGCATCAACTCGTTGAGAACGGACCCAACGAGCACCCTGGCGCCAAATACGTCATCCGCTCTGATGGTACCAGAATCGATCTACGACACCACAGATGCGCGGCCCAAATCTCTCTGGAATATGGATGGAAGGTTGAGCGCCATCTTATCGATGGCGACTACATCATCTTCAACCGTCAGCCCTCCTTGCACAAGGAATCCATGATGGGCCATCGTGTCAAGGTCATGCCCTACTCTACCTTCCGACTTAACCTTTCCGTCACTTCCCCCTACAATGCTGATTTTGACGGTGATGAGATGAATCTGCACGTTCCCCAGACCGAGGAAACTCGAGCTGAAATCAAGGAGCTCTGTCTCGTTCCCAACAATATTGTGTCGCCTCAGAAGAACGGTCCCCTCATGGGTATCGTCCAGGACTCTCTGGCCGGTGTCTACAAGCTATGTCGTCGCGACACATTCATCGACAAGGAGCTCGTTCAAAATCTCATGCTTTGGGTACCCAACTGGGATGGCGTGATTCCACAGCCGGCTATTCTGAAGCCTAGACCTCGCTGGACCGGCAAGCAGATTATCAGCATGGTTATTCCCCCAGAGATCAGTCTGTACAGCAAGGAAGATAAGCTGGACAATCCTAGACATGACGCCGGCCTGTTGATCCAGAGCGGTGAGCTCATGTACGGTCTCCTAAAGAAGAAGAGTGTCGGTGCCGCCGCAGGAGGCATCATTCATCTGTGCTACAACGAACTTGGACCCGAGGGCGCCATGGCTTTTTTGAATGGTGTCCAACAAGTCGTCACCTACTGGCTACTGAACACCGGTTTCAGTATTGGTATCGGTGACACTGTTCCCGACAAGGCTACCATCAATAAGATTCAGGAGCATATTGACGAGCACAAAGCCGAGGTCGCTCGTCTGACTGCCCAGGCTACAGCCAACGAGCTGGAGGCTTTGCCTGGTATGAACGTCCGCGCCACTTTCGAGAACAAAGTCTCCATGGCTCTCAACATGGCCCGTGACCAGGCTGGTACTTCAACAATGAAGAGTTTGAAGGATTCCAACAACGCCGTCACCATGGCTGATTCTGGCTCCAAGGGTTCTTCGATCAACATTTCGCAGATGACGGCTCTCGTTGGGCAGCAGATTGTCGAAGGAAAGCGTATTCCTTTCGGCTTCAAATACCGAACACTGCCCCATTTCACAAAGGACGACTATTCGCCTGAAGCTCGTGGTTTCGTCGAGAACTCGTACCTTCGTGGCTTGACTCCTTCGGAATTCTTCTTCCACGCCATGGCTGGTAGAGAGGGTCTCATTGATACTGCGGTCAAGACTGCAGAGACTGGTTACATTCAGCGACGTCTCGTCAAGGCGCTTGAAGATCTCAGCGCGCGCTACGACGGAACGGTGCGCAACTCATTGGGCGACGTCATTCAATTCTTGTACGGTGAAGATGGTCTCGATGCTATGTGCATTGAAAAACAGAGACTTGGCACCATCAAGATGTCTAATGCGGCCTTTGAAAACCAGTATCGTCTGGATCTTGCCAACCCCCCTGAGTGGTTCCGCAAGGACTACGAGTACGGTAATGAGCTGGCAGGCGACCGAGCGTCCATGGAATTGCTGGACATGGAGTGGGATGCCCTGGTCGCCGACAGACGCCTTGTCCGTGACATCAACAAAAGCAAGATGGGTGAAGAGATGATGCAGCTTCCACTCAACATTGGTCGTATCATTGAGAGCGCCAAGCGCGTCTTCAACATCCGCGAGACTGATCGCAGCAACTTGCGCCCGTCCGATGTCATCACAACTGTTCAAACTTTGCTGGCCAACATGCAGATTGTGCGCGGTACGGACCCCATCTCAATCGAGGCCGATTACAATGCCACCATTCTGTTCAAGGCACTCCTGCGCTCTCGTCTCGCTTTCAAGGAAATCGTTTACGTGCATCGATTAAACAAGCTTGCCTTTAATCACGTCATCGGTGAGCTTCAAAATCGTTGGGATAGAGCTTTTGTCAGCCCCGGTGAGATGGTTGGTGTTCTCGCTGCCCAGTCTATCGGTGAGCCTGCTACTCAGATGACGCTCAACACTTTCCATTTTGCTGGTGTGTCTTCCAAGAACGTCACTCTGGGTGTGCCGCGTCTCAAGGAGATTCTGAACTTGGCCAAGAATATCAAGACTCCCAGCATGGCCGTCTTCCTGGACACCAAACTGGGTACACAGGAGCAGGCCAAGAAGCTCCGTAGTTTGGTCGAGTATACTAACTTGCGCTCCGTCACTTCGGTCACCGAAATCTACTACGATCCCGAGGTGCAGGAAACGAACATTGCCGAGGATGTGGACATGGTCGAATCTTACTTTATGATTCCCGACGATGCCCAGGACACCATTCACCGGCAGTCGCGCTGGCTCCTCCGCATTACTCTTGACCGCCAGAAACTTCTGGACAAGGAAATCAAGATTGACGATGTCGCTGCGTGCATCAAGGAGGAATACTCAAACGATTTGGCCATTATCTTCTCTGACAACAACGCCGACGAGCAAGTCATTCGTATCCGCACCATTCGTCAAAATGATGACAAGGACGAGGATTCTGACACGAAGATTGAAGACGACGTCATGCTCAAGCGACTAGAAGCTCACTTGCTTGATACCATGACTCTACGCGGTGTTCCTGGCATCGAAAGGGCCTTCTTGACCAAGGGCACCCGCTTGGTTGAGGATGAAGACGGCTCCGAACTTGCTCTCAAGGATAATCCGAAGTGCACACAGTGGTACCTGGATACCAGTGGTTCAGCACTCCGAGAGGTACTCGCTGTCCCTGGTGTCGATCCCACCAGAACATACAGCAACGACCTGTATCAGATTACTGAGGTATTCGGCGTCGAGGCTGTACGATCTGCGCTGGTGAAGGAGCTGACCAACGTGTTGGCTTTTGACGGTTCGTACGTCAATCATCGTCATATTGCTTTGCTGTGCGACATTATGACCTACCGTGGTGTCATTTCGGCCGTCACTCGTCACGGTATTAACCGGGCCGACACTGGCGCTCTGATGCGTTGTTCCTTTGAAGAGACTGTCGAAATCCTGCTCGAGGCTGCCGCTACTGGCGAACTCGACGACTGCCGTGGTATCTCGGAAAACGTCATGCTTGGTCAGCTTGCGCCGATGGGCACGGGCAACTTTGATGTCTACTTGGATCCTAAGATGCTGGAGACTGTCATTTCCGACAACTCTCGCATGGGCCTCATGCCTGGCATGCCCACCAAGGAAGGCGAGGGCGAGGGTGCTGCCACACCATACGACAGTGGCTCGCCGATGGGTGACTCTGGTTACCTTAGCATGGCTTCGCCTGCTGCTGGTAACTTTTCCCCTATTCAGGGTGCTGGCTCAGAAACACCTACTGGGTTCAATACTGAGTATGGTGGTGGCTTCGGGGCCAATGGTTCGATGAGCCCGTACTCGCGCGGCGCTACTAGTCCCTTCAGCACCTCGCCCACGTCGCCATTTAGCGCAGGCATGGGAGGCTACTCGCCATCGTCGCCCAACACGGGTTACTCTCCTACGTCGCCGATGCTTGACGGCGGTGCTCGTTACGCCACCTCTCCGTCATTCAGTCCGTCGTCGCCGTCTTTCTCGCCGACGTCGCCGATGCTGCGACCGACGAGCCCGGCCAGCCCCAACTATAGCCCAACGTCTCCCAGTTACTCGCCGACATCGCCGACATCGCCGCGACACTACTCGCCTACGTCTCCTGCTCAGTTCAACTCGCCGACGTCTCCCAGCTACTCCCCGGCTAGTCCCAATTACAGTCCTGCGTCTCCCAACTTCCAAGGAGCTGGTCCTACTTCGCCTTCGTACTCGCCTGCGTCGCCATCGTGGTCACCAACCTCACCCGACGCTTACTCGCCCACGAGTCCAAGCTTCGGACGCAGCCCCGGCCAGCAGCAGTCGCCCACGAGCCCGGGTTACTCTCCCACGTCGCCGCAGTTTTCTCCCCGCACGCCTGGTCCCTCGGGCTCTGGTGGAGGTTCTGGGACTGGCAACCAATACTCGCCTAGCTCGCCGAATAACGAGTGATTCGACAAGGAGCCGCATTATTAAATAAACCAAAAAAAAAAAGCCCACGCGCAAAAAGGAGTCATGTTTTTGTTTGGAAACGGAAGAGACTGGAGGAGAATCGCATTTACATAGAACGAAACCCCCTTTGCATTAGAAAAAGAAGCATTTGCAGTTGTTGGGGAGGGGCGAACTCGATGCAGAGAGATGAAGGCGTTGCAAAGCAAAAAAAGACGGGGACAAAATATTCTTTCTCCTTTTCCTTGTTCTCGTGGGGGTTTCTGCTTGCCCCCCATTAATTTTCAGTTTTTGTTTGTATGTACACTACGAGAGGGGAGAGAAGATTCGATAGCGAAGCAGAGGAGGACACACAAACCAAAAAGAAAGAGTACACCCTTTTCAAATCTTTTCCCTTGCCCGGTTGACAGAAGAAGAAGGGACGATGCCAAGACTGAAGATGGAAACGATTCAGTCAGGAAAAAAGATTGAAGCAAAAAAGACGATGAACTTGATTGATGGCTGCTGGGAGGAATCGTGCATTTATCGTGTATATGGGAGAGAACCAGATTGGACCCTGAACATCCTCTCTTGCTTTTGATGCTGTCTTTACCATGATTTTTATTCTTTACTTTGGACTTTTTTTTCGAGAAGCGGCTGTAGTTGGTATGTTGGGAAATACATGCGTCACTTAATCTGAACCGTCGTGACCTGCCACGTAGACTCTGTGACTAGCCGACGTAGAATGTGAGCGTGGACCACGAGACTCGGAGAATGGGCTTGGCAAGGCTTGGACCTGTGAGCTACGGGCAGATGATACTCGATGCATAGTGATTATGAGAGAGAGAGATATGAGAGGTAGACAGGTAAGCCGGACAGCTACAGGGTCGCTTACGCGCAAAAACCTGCAAGATGTTGGCAGGCAGCAGCCATCAGTTGCATCTATATCTCTTGCTTGAAAAGAGAGCATCATACTGGGCTGCCCTCTTCTGGCGAGGGCTATATTGTCATCAGCTCAAGACGGGGGGGGAGCGGTCCCGGCACTGGAGAAACCCCCCCCCAAAGTGGAACAAATGCGCGGGCTCACGAGGCTTCTCTACCTTGTTAAAATTAGTGAAAACGGTCCGTTTCTTCCTCGGCGGCCCCCTGCTCCGGGGACCAACATCGCGGCAGACTACATATCAGTCCCGAGAAGGCGCAACGTCGTTGAGCAAGAAAAGCAGTTCTGCCAATTGGGGTCCCCCTCTTCTCTCACGAAGTCGGCCTCGTGAGCGGGCGGGAGGGGAGAGGGGGGGGAAAGCGGAGTTGAGGCGTACGGGCCGTAGACCAGCGGCCAGGCTTTTTCTTCGCCCGGCATTCAGGTTGGATTCCCCCTCATCTATGCAAGTCGAACGAATTTCGCCCAAACCGCCCAACAATAGTGAGCACAATGGCGCCCCCCCTCCGTCCCTCCCTCCAGCTCCATTTCCAACCCGTTCTTCTTTGTTCTTGGATCGGTGTGCTGGACCTGGACAAGGGGGTTGGTTTCTTTGTACGACAACGAATAATACGGCGTCCGCACGCGCTTCCCCATCACATGATGAAGTGCGGCTGCATGGCGGGCACGGGGGAAGGGAAGGCTGGAAAGAAGGTGTGAAGTCGTAACGGGAAAAGGCAACTAAAATGGCAAAGTAAACGAGGGTGAACAAAAGAGGGCACACGGATGAGGCGTTCTTCTAGTTCAAGCCACTTGGTTGCAACGTTGAAACGTGAAAGAAGCGAGCGGTTAATCAAAGTTGGGCACTGGGCTTGGTAAGCCATGTTGGTGAAATGGAGCTAAGCTTTTCATGTACATGCAGGTGTGAACAGCGAGCGGCGTTTTGGGCAAAAAACAGCAGCAAGCCGTGTTATTCGCAAGTACAAACAAAGTGAAGAGAAGACTTGATTTTTTGAAAAGAGAGAAATCAAGTCTAGGTTCGGGCCTAAAAACAGGCGCGGAAAAGAAAAAGGGTTGCCGACTTTCCGCGGGCGCGCGCTTCTGTCCTTCTCGAGCCTGGCGTCGGTTCGCTTATAGCCGGGGTACTGCAACGACGACGCGCGGAGCTGCGACGACAACTCTGGAAGAGATCCGAAAAAGAAAAAAAAGAAAAAGTAATGGAATCTTGCCTTGGCACATTTTTTTTTTTTTTTTTTTAAAAAAGGTTCAAATCTACCATAAACGCACACCAGCGGTTGTTACACGCCCCCCGCTTGCCTTGTGTTAGTCGGACACGGCACGCAAAAGACGTGGCTCGTTCCTCTCGACGAGCCAATCCGCAAGAGAATCGAGGTAAAAACAACAAAAAGCCCTCTCATAATCTCGCAGAATACGGTAATATATGCCCGCGGCCGTCCCTTTTTCCAGTTTTGTCCGTTGGACCACCGACGACTCACAGTCTTTGGCATACCCTAGCTAGAAACAGAAACCCACCTGGTCGCATAACGGGCCTCAAGGCGCT
>JAPFSE010000486.1:0-36254 GCA_030777785.1 Beauveria caledonica | reverse complement strand
CCCCCCCCCCCCCCCCCATCACGAATCCAAAGTCAATCAAAACGCCAGATAATATGCAACCTCGTCATGCCATCGTCCCTTGCGATTGATGTGCCTCCTTTTCTTGCCACTCGAGGACGATGCGGCGCACCTCGAAAATGACTTCGACGGCAATCAACGCGATGATGATCCACTCCAGCCTCGTGCCGTGCTGCTCGCTCGAAATTTCCCTCAGCACCGTCGCAATTTCCTGCGCATAGTCCATCTTCTGATTCAGCGCGCGAATTCGGACGTTGACGTCGAGAGCGCGGCCGACCTGCTCGTAGTACCCCTCGAGGCCGAGCTCGGAGCGGCTGTCCCAGAAGATGTCTGGCAGCGCGTCAGTCAGCTCCGAGTAGTGGTTGAGGCGGGCGCGGAGGCTGAGGAGCTCGCCCGTCTTTTGCAGGATGAAGCGGCGGCCGAGGGGCACACCGGCACCGCGGGAGAGCAGCGCGGGGATGGCGCGGGTGCTCTCAAAGTACGACGTCAGCGCCGTCTCGAGCACGGCGAGCTTGGTGCTGCGGGCCAGGCCGGAGGAAAAGGCAATCTGGGCGAGGGTGGTGTCGAGGCGGTCGCCGTTGCGCGACGGCGTGCCGAGGACGATGAGGTCGCCGCGCAGCGCGCTCGTCTCGCGTGTGGCGTCGCAGGCAAAGTCGAGGTCCTCGGCCTCGCGCAACGACGGCGGGTGCAGGTCCTCGGCGGCGCGGAGCAGCTGGCGCGTGACGACGGAGGGCGGGATGGCCCACGTCACGAGCGTGCCCGAGGGGAAGACGAAGATGTCGCCGCCGTTGACGCCCCGCGCGTGCACGACCTCGCTGGGGTCGAAGCCGGTGCCGTCGGGGTCGGTCGAGAAGCCGTGCGCGGAGAGGATGTCGACGACGGTGGGCATGTGGAAGCCCTCGGCGAGGCAGACGGCGCTGACGACGGCGGAGGGGTCGGGCGAGTCGCTGGCGGAGGCGGAGGGGGACGAGGGAGCAGCCGTTGGGTGCTGCTGGCTGGGGGAGCTGCCGGGGCTGCGCTTGGGTTGCTGGGCGATGATGGCGACGCGGCGGAGGGAGTTTTTGGTGGTTGCGGCGCGGGCAGGCTTGCGCTTGATCGGGGAGGTGTCGGGGGAGGAGGTGGACGAGGACGGAGGAGGACACGACGGTGATGAGGGACTGCGCTCTTGGCCATCTTGGGAGAGGTAAGGGTTCGAAGTGAAGAAGCTGCGCTTGCGAGGCATGCAGACGGGCGTCGTGTGGTGGAAACACCTGGACGGCCGACGGGGCAGTGCTACGATGCTAGAGATGTGGCGTGCGGCATGATGGAGAGAAATGCGCGGCGGAGAGGGTCGCATGGTGATAGAGACTGGATGCCATGCGGCGGAGGGGGCAATTGAGATCAATTGATACCCAAGAGACGCCCAGGCCGTTTTGACGGTTGAAGGGTTATAAAGTCGGGCCCCACCGCGGACCGTGTGCCTGAAGATGGCATTCCAAAAACTTGCAGGGGGATTTCCTAGCATAATTTGGTACTAGCATGAAGCAAGCATCTTGACCTTCTTATTAGTATATTTTTTAAGCACTTAGAGTAATCCTGTAAGTGACGTTGAGAATAATGAATGCCCGAAAACCATCGTTTTGGGAAGTGCAACCAGCCGTGCATTGAGACTTTGGAAAGGACTGTCCTTCGATCTCGCTCGTGGCGTGAAAGGTGACTCACCCGTGTCCGAAAAACAAAGCAGATGCCCCCCAACGAAATGGCATTTCTTTGGCTTTTCACTGCTAAAACCTAGGGCGTGATCGGTTCCTCGGTGACGGGCTCAGATTGTTTAGGCCTCGAACCAAGTTTTGTCAAGCAGCAGTGGCTTCTGTGGCTTCCAATTGGCTAGACAGTGTATAAATTACTTGAAATTGTTCACGATATTCACGCGTTAAATACATCGCTACTCATCGTTACACCCCTTCTGTAATCAATTGTTTTAGTTTTCTAAACCGTCTAAGAGTGATCGCGCGGCAGTGAAGATTAAAAACGACCCAGCTTGCCAGCGTGATGAAAACTGATAACTAATTTTTACAACTAGATAAAGTTACATACCTGGTTTGGCGGCTCCCCCCACGTGACGGCGACGACGAATGAGAAGTCGAATAGCTGCACCGCAAGGCGCATATTGCACTAAACGCTAGGCCGTTCGACTCGCTCCGCCTCGTCTCCCAATCTCCTTTTTTGAATCCTCAATATTCCTCGTGCTCGTTCCCAACTTTTGCCTCTTGGAACTCCTCTTGTCTCTTTTCCTCAAGCTTCAAATCATCTTCCCGACTCTCCTCTCTCTTACTATCCATTTTTCTCGTTCCTTTGTATCAATACCCTCGATTCCTTCACCTCCATCTTCTTCACCCCCCACCATGGATATCGATCCCAAGTACGACAACTACGACTTCCCCTACGAGGCCAAGGAGGCCCAGAATGGCCACGCCGGCCATCTCAACGAGGCCCAGATTGCTCAGGTCCACCAGCTGCGCATGATGCTTGAGGCTGAGGGCTTCACGGAACGTCTCGACACGCTGACTCTGGTGTGTATACATGTTTATGACGTATTGGCCACGTCTATTCGAAACCAGCGTCTAACAGTTTTTTTCAGCTGCGCTTCCTCCGCGCTCGCAAGTTTGACGTCTCCTTGGCGAAGCAGATGTGAGCCACCTTCCCCCCTGTCGAGCTTATTCGTGCACCCCGGACACTTATTTGCCGTGACTCTGACTGACCGCTCAATCTTAGGTTCGTCGAGACGGAAAAGTGGCGAAAAGAGACGGACCTCGACAACACCATTGCTTCCTGGGACTACCCCGAGAAGTCTGAGATTCAAAAATACTACAGGCAGTTCTACCACAAGACCGACAAGGTATGTCTTTTGCTCGCCGCCGGCTGTCGTGGAAACAGCTGACTGATGAATGAAAATTAATCAATTCCCAGGATGGCCGCCCCATCTACATTGAAACGCTTGGCGGTATCGACCTGACCGCCATGTACAAGATCACCTCCGGCGAGCGCATGCTGCACAATCTGGCCGTCGAATACGAGCGCCTCGCCGACCCCCGTCTGCCCGCCTGCTCTCGCAAAGTCAACAACCTCACCGAGACCTGCTGCACTATCATGGACCTCAAGGGCGTTACCCTGACCAAGGTCCCCTCAGTATACTCTTACGTCAAGCAGGCCTCGGTCATTTCGCAAAATTACTACCCTGAGCGCCTGGGCAAGCTCTTCCTCATCAACGCGCCTTGGGGCTTCTCGACCGTCTGGAGCGTCGTTAAGGGCTGGCTGGACCCCGTCACCGTCAAGAAGATCCATATCCTCGGCGGCGGCTACAAGAGCGAGCTGCTCAAGCACGTCCCTGCCGAGTCCCTGCCCAAAGAGTTTGGTGGCGTCTGCGAGTGCCCTGGTGGCTGCGAGAACAGCGACGCCGGCCCCTGGAAGGAGCCTGAGTGGGCTCGCCCCGCCAAGTGGGAAAAGGCCGCCGTCACCAACGAGCCCTCGTCAACCACTGAGCCCGCCGAGAACGAAAAGAATGCTGCTGCCGCTGCGCCCACCGAGGAAGAGAACCTTGCTCCCGCCACTGCCACTGCTTAAATGGGCAGGGATGGCGCGTAGCATCTTGACTTGACATGGATCAACTGGCATTAAGACGGAGTTGTGTTGTTGTTTGTGGGCTTAGCGAGCAGTGGTAATGAAGTTGACTATCGTGGACGAGGTGTAATTGTGTGTACAGACATTTTGATGTTGATAGACTGAGCGATTCCGGTACACCAAAACAAGAAAAAAATAAGCAGAGGTTCTTTGTCTTTTGCGAAGCAGTTTCCAGACTTTTTTCCCTTATAAATAAGGATGTGTTAGATGGGGCGCTGGGACGAAAGGGAAGTAAAATATCTCGACATTCGACTAGAGAGCATGGTAAAACGGGGTAGAGTTCTACCGTTTTAGTATTTAGGAGCTTATATTTGGCCAAACACAAAACCGGTCGGCGTCAAGTTGATGCTTATGTATGGAAAGTGACAAAAGTTTATTATAGACGGATACATGGCGCAGGAATATCGCCAGAAAAGTCGAACACCAGACGTGGCTGTTTCTCCAAGCCCGTCGTCCCAACCGATGCGCCATAGCTTAAAAGAACAAGTAGGAGAGAGTCGTCATGATGTCGTCAAGGCACGGACGTGGAAGCGCAATCACCGCTCGTCGCGCACATACTCACCCGCCACGCGCGAGCGCTCCATCTTAGCCACCACGCTCGGCATGTCCCTCTTGAGCCTGCCCAGCGCGCCGACGGCGCCGCGGAACCGCTCCTCGACGCCCTCTTGCCTCTCCAGCGGCGGCAGCAGCAGCAGCGGCAGCGAATTACCATCCATGCCGCGGGCCGCGTCCAGCGCGCCCTGTAGCTGCGCGTCGTCCCGCGCGGCCGCGTCGTCGAGCTGCACGGCGATTTTGGCGGCCACGCTGGCCGGCACGGCGCGCTTCATAGCAGCGACTTGTTCAAGCAGCGCCTCCTCTTGCGAAACGAGCGCGGCGACGCGCGCGCGCTTATCCGCGTCAAACGGCTCATACGAGATGCTGGCCTCTTCCGAGGGCATGGGCGGGATGGAGGACGTGCGGCTGCCGGAGCGGGAAGAGGGCTGGAAAAAATCGGCCGGATTGACGGGGAGGCCGTTGATGGAGAGGTTGGGCGCGGCGAGGGTAAATGTGCGGTCAATGTACTGGGGCAAAGTTCTGTTAGTAAAAGGAAAGAGGCCGGGTGCGGGAGCGAAAAAAAAAATGAGATGGACAAGGGGAAATATGTACGGAATCGACAATGGCTTCAATCTCGTTGCGTAGTTGGTCCTCGCCGCCGTTGCTTTGCGGAGGAAACGCGGCGTGCAGGTGCTCAGCGGCGGCGGCGCGCACGTTGGCGATGAGAAAGGCAAAGTCTTTGGGCGAGGCGAGCTCGATGCGGCGTGGGCCGCCGTCCTCACTGTCGTCCATGAGCGAAGGAGAGGAGGGGAGAGGCCTTGGAAGAGAGAGTGTGAGGTTTCATAAAGTCATGTCGCAAATGGAGAGCTGGTTTCGTAGAAGAGAACAGGGTTAGGGGGTTTACACGTGCCCGCACCCACTTTCTCATGTACAGCACTACCTAAGGTAGTTACTGAGAGAGTGCGGGCATGTGTACTTGGGGTGGAGAGCAACTTTGTTGACTTGGGGTCACTGGGTGAGACGCGATGGCGGGGTAAGCCGTTGGTGGTGGCGGCGCCGATGGCGAGAAACGTCAAGGAGAGATGGGATGAAGAAATGGCAACGAAGTAAAAAGTGGTCAAAAATATATCATCACAGGTTTTCGAAGAAAAACATCGAGTTCAAAACAAAGGCCCTGCATGATTATCTATAGAAATAGGTACATGTCTGTCATTGCCTTGAGAAGCACCCACATATGTACTGGTAAATGCACATTTTTCCATTCACCTACTGAATAAAGTTGACACACACATTCAGCATGAATGCGTCAATAATACGACTTGTTTTCGAACATGGCGCATAATTTTGTCATGTTCATCATCATCAAAGAGTGAAGTTCAAGGGCCAATTTACATAGCAGCTCTGGCTAAGAAAGCCGCTAGGCCTGCCTTTATTTGCGGATGCGAAAAGAAGTGGACAGAGCCATTGTTGGACCGAGGCTGTCCTTTGCTGGGAGTCGTGCATTAAAAGTTAGTTGCGATAAAATATCATAAAAATAGAATTCTTAAATAATAGTAACGCTGGTAGCTCCATCATTGTGGTTTGGAGCGCGACAAGCGGTGTGAGAGCTGCAAGCATCGAGTCGCCCGCCTCAACGCAACCGTTTTACTGCATCATAATATGAAAGCCACATATTGCAAGGCCACGCTTTCCCGAAACGAAGACGCGCATCCTACAATGTCAACTGTGTCGTTGCAACTCGTATCACCAAAACTAGACGCTACATGTCGTGGCTTTTTGCGCGAGATCCAAAAAAAAGGGGGGGGGGGGAAAGGTCAATATGCTCCTGTTAATATCCTACACTTCAATCCTCATAAATCTACTCCATCACTCTAGTACCACCACTAGGTAAAATGGGTTGCAGTTTACTCAATCGCGACTCCTTTCTTTGTACATGTCTCGAATCCCGCTATACTATCCAAGACATGCTCGTGCCGCAAACAAGGACGAGGCGCACGATGCAGCGCATCTCCAAAACGTGATTGACGCGGCCGCGGAGTGCGGCCCATGATGTCTTGATGCAGAGATTTTCGCATTCTGAGGCTCTCCGTGTACTGACGTTCATGAACTCGTTCTATTCTCGCACCACGGCTCTGGGCGCTTAGTAGTATGTCCTTCAACAAATCAAGAGCTCGAATGCAGCCACCCAGAACAATACCCACCCGTGTAGTACCGGACCTCCTTGGCGGCTATATAGTAAGTAGCTAAAAATTGGATTGATAGCTTGGGAGCTATAACATGGCGAAGCCCTTTTTTTGTTTCAAAAAAGCACAGCGTCACCGGTTCCGTTAGCACCATCCTGCTTCTGGGTCATGGTCTTAACAACGGTGTCAAAGCAACCAGAGCTGGCGGCGATAAAGCCTAGAAAAGCAGGCGAAGGGCTAAGGACCTTGCTGGTGAGCTCAGGATGGGCTTGTAGACCGACAAAGAAGGGATGGCCCTTAATTTCGATCGTCTCGACACGCTCGCCCTTATCGTCCATAGATGTCAAGCTCAGACCAGCGGCATCTAGCCTCTCAATATACTCAGGGTTAACCTCGTAGCGATGACGATGACGCTCCTCGACGACCTCAGCTCCGCCATACATAGCGCGTAGCTTACTCCATTCTGTCCCAGGTCTGAAATGGGATGTTCGAGTACCTAGTCTCATCGTGCCGCCCATTTTCTCCTTAGAGCCTTCTGGCATAAAGATGATGACCTTGTTCTCCGCCTCAGGAGACATTTCTTCTGAGATGGCATCGCTGATACCTAATATATGACGAGCAAATTCCACGACGGCAACTTGCAAACCTAGGCAGATACCCAGGAAGGGGATATTTCGTTCACGAGCGTATTTAGTGGCCTCTATCATGCCATCAATGCCACGGGAGCCGAAACCCCCAGGCACGATAATACCCTCAGCCTCACAAATAGCCTTCCACGCATTATGGAACTTAGTAGGATCCCTCTGCTGCATATCCTTTTCAAGATTCTCAGAGTCAACCGAGATGAGGTTCAGTCTGCGGCTACAGCGCATAGTAGAGTGCTCTAGGGCCTTGCGCACACTTAGGTAGGCGTCATCAAAAGAGACGTATTTGCCCACTAACACGATGTTAACGTGAGGTAGATGACGTTCGGGTGTGACCGTCCTCTTCCACAGATCCCAAAGAGCTTGTCCCTTCTGGACCATAGAAGAAGGCAGAGGCACAGTCAGCTTATCTAGTGCAAGGCCGTTCTGTAGGAGCTGTAGAAGGCCCTGCTCTTGGAGTAGTAGTGGAACCTGATAGATGGTCTCCATGTCGTGAACGCCGATGACCTGCTTATATTCGACTTGGCAGCTGCTGGCAATCTTCTTAATCGTAGCATCGTCGAGAGAACGTTCACAGCGGCAGGCAATCATGTCGGGACTCAGACCTGCGCTGCGCATCTGTCTAATGGCATGCTGAGTGGGCTTCGTCTTCTCTTCGCTGTTGATAATAGGGACGTAGGAGACGGAAATGTTAAAAAAGTTCTCGCGGCCGAGCTTATGTCTTAGCTGGACGAGGGCTTCTGTAAATGGGCCGGATTCGAGATCACCAACGGTACCACCAAGTTCGACAATGCATACGTCGGGAGCCTCGCCCGAGTCATCAACCGGAGTGTTAGCGACGCGCTCAATTCCTTCTTGGATAGCGTCGGTGATGTGAGGAACGACCTGGACGGTTTTCCCTAGGTAGTCACCACGACGTTCCTTCTCAATGACGTGGGCGTAAATCTTTCCAGTGGTCATGTTGCTTTCACGGCTGAGACGAATGCCAAGATAGCGCTCGTAGTTGCCAAGATCCAGATCGGATTCGCCACCATCAGCCAGAACGAAGCATTCTCCATGCTCTAGAGGATTGAGCAGTCCGGCATCTGTGTTGAGGTAGGGGTCAATCTTGAGGGCCGTCACGCGGAGTCCCATAGTCTTCAGTAATAGGCCGGCACTACTGGCAATGATACCCTTGCCGACGCCGGAGATAACTCCGCCATTCACAAGAACAATCTTCATACTGTAGTCGGTATCGGGTATCGAAAAGACAAGTTTGAAGAAATAAAAAGAGTCTTGCGCACCACGACTTTGAAAAACTTCTTGGCTGCAAAATGTAAGAAATTAGTTGGAGTGAGTGTATTGATGAGTTTGTTGAATGGTCTATCTAGGAGGGAAATGCTTTCCTCTGTAGAAAGAATTTGAGAAACCTTCCCTACACGTGCTCGCACCCACTTTGCCCTAGAAAAAAGAAAAAAGTCTCCTCCACGGTAGGAGAGGCTACTCGTGCCCACCCCCACTTCGCCGCGTCTTCAGCCAGGCACTCGGTGGACAAAAAACATGGCGGGTCTACATTTCCGGCCATGATCAGTGATGGTGAGCAAGTAGGTGGACGGCAAGCTGGCTCTCAGCAGACCCGTTATTTACATATAAAATGTACACCAAAAAAAGATAAGTCAACAACAATAAAAAAACTATCTTTTCTAGAGCCATGTGCTTAGGCACCTAGTAGTCATAAGCTCTACCATCTATGCTTTTTTTCTGTGTGGTCGTCGTACACGGAGATGTGCATGAGAGTATGCTTGTACCTTCCACGCTTATTTTGGTGGGAAAGGTACCTGACGACTCTGGTGGTGTGACGGGTGCCTCTGTAGTTAGAAGTAGGACCCGAGAAACGGCTATAGAAGGTAACATATCATAAATATGTGTTCATCTCGGTCATTTCTAGACCCGTGCCCTGGAAAAAAATTGTCAAGTTACCCAAAAATCCGGGACTCTCTTGTAATGTGGCGGAGTGGCGGGATAGGGCTATCTATCGACGATGCGGTCCGCCATGCTGACAAACTGGCAAATAATGCCCGTATTATGGACTGAGATTTCCCACAAGTTGGCGGCTGCAGAAAAGCATTTCGATGTGAAAATCCCATGGCTGGATAGTAGCCATGACGGGGTAGTTAGGGCTTCGAGTAGGGGTCATAGCCTGAACGAACTGTACAGGCACAAGGCGCGACAGCTACACAGATGTTAAGAGATAATAGAGATGACCTATAGTATAGTTGGCGCTTATAAAATCGGAATGACAACAGGTAATACTTACTCCATGAGCTCGCCGAGGCTTGGAGGCTGGCGAGCTTTATTGGGTTGCAGCCTTGACATGAACAGCCGCCTCGAGCGGTTGCTCAGAAGCCCGAACAGCCGTAGTAGTAGAGTCTTTGTCACTCTCGGCATGAAACTACTAGCAAAAATGATATATCTTTGTTAGGGCTTTGTAGCTAGTACGGATGGTATTGGCTTGGCGTGAGGGTTGGAAGCGGGCAATGATAAGTTGGGAGCTATGTAATGGTGGGCTTGACTTAAACACAACGCTTCTCTTTCTTGCTCTAAACTTTATCATTGAAGATATATTCCCGAACTTAGGGTGACTAACTACTTTTCTTGAGCTCAAAAGACTTTGGACTTATGGTGGCGAGGTCAAGGGTCAGAAGGCGCAGGCGAGATAGCAAGTGTGCCTAGATGGCACCAAGACGGCGCCTAAAGTGGCAAAAATTTCACCTCAGTCGACTGATCCGGAAACATTGTGGCATAAATTGAATTATAACCGGCAAGTGATGCGCACAATGCCGCGCCTAATAAATGCTGAACCGTGGTCCCAAGGACACCGGTGGAGTGTCCGTGAAGTCCGGATATCGTCCGTGGCTAAGCCTGCCACGATGGTATATGTTGTGTCGACTGTCTACGTAGTAGAATGACATTCGAAGCTAGAAACTTCCGCGCGGAGGTTTGCAGTGCTGCACTATCGATGCATTGCTGCAACAGTGAACGAACGTGAAGGAGGGAGTTGCATGCAGCCGACACACCACATGTTGAAACCGGTTGCTTTTGGATGACCGCGGCGCACCAAGCATCAAATTCAGTATCACGGGCGGTGCGCGGGTATCAAGGCAATCACGCTCTCTGGCCTTGCACAACAAGGTCCGATCAAGAAGTCGAGCTTTGTGCATGGGCTTGCAGAAATGGGCACTGCAAGCGGGCGCAGAGGATAAATCGGCGAGTCATTGGACCCATGCTCCGAGACATAACTAGCAAAAACCAGGGCGGCTAGAGTCTGTTTTGTCTAGACCAAAAGGCGCCAGTAGAGTGGACGAAAATGTAATTCAACATTGCCACGTCTACCAGCCCGGGAGATTTTCTTCTTGGATCTGGAGGAAGTCGAGGTGAGCAATGTTGTGCGGAATGCTGGTCTTGATGTAGTGGCCCCCGTACAAATTGCACTCTCATGGTCCATGTACTCCGTACACGGTACTGGTAACTAGCCGCTTTGTGCCACTTGTGGCATGGTGATTCTATTAATATCACAGAATTGTAGATTTGTCGCAGCCGAGGTAGCACACGACCGTGACAGCACCTTGCCGTCTTTGGTTGTCACTCGTTTTCGACTTGCCTCCATTAAATTCTTCTTCTCCCTCTTCTTTCGTCATTTCATTTGACTGAATAAAATGGTTCAATCTCCCACGGCCTAATAAACTCTAGGTAATTATGCCAAGTGCCGCCAGCAGCTGGCTGTCGGGGAAGACCCCTCTGTCTGGTTTCCCCATGGGAGTAACCCGCATCTTGAATCCCATTTCGGGCCATGATTGTTGTTATTCTACACCACCACCGTCTTCAGCCCGGTATCGTTTCTGTCTTTTTTTTTCTTATTCGATCGAGGAAAAGACAAGTTGAGATTTCGCAGCAATTTCACGTGGCCAGTCATGATAACCCACTGTGGAGAGCGCCGACAAGCGCAATCGGAAGCCGAGATTTGATGGGGACGATTACGCGGTAACTACCAGACGACGGACCGAGGGGGTGCCAGCGACTTACGTTTCAAGCCCGACAATGATGGTCAGGTTGAAACATGCGCTGGCTTCCCAACTTCCTTCCTTGCCTGTTGGAAGAGGGTGTGCTGTGGGCTGTTCATGTGCCAGGTTGGCAGCATGCATCCGTGCCCAAACATGCCGTGCGCCAGATGTCTCAGATTAATAACGCTGCCAGACTGCCATCAGCATCCCAAATCTGCATGTCACAGTTAAAAAGTAGACTACCGTGCGAATATACACGTCACAGGAAATGGACAATGACATGATAAACAACATGAGTAGAATTGGATATATTAGTTGTTGCCCAACGGAAACACAACGCCAGACGCTCCCTCACCATGAGCGGTGATTATTCCAGGCCAGTAGGGCCAGTTCTGTAGTGTACGAAAGGGGAAGAAACAAAGGTAACAGAAAAATTCCATCAACTCCCAGGTAATAAGATATAGGATACTGCGAGGGCGTGCGACAAACGACAGCAGCCCTTGCATCACCTTTCAAAGCAGCAGTGTATCATGTCATCGAGGTCATGTCGTAAAAGCTCCCGTCTGACGGGTCACACGAAAAAAAAAAGAAAAAAAAAGCGAGCCTCCGTGACGCCAGTAACCAGGCCGAATTAGCAAAAAATCAATAAAAATTTCATGAGAACAGAACAGGACACGCGAGCTGCGACATGCGTGAACAGAATACCTGTCGGGTAACAAGGCCGGCAGCATTCACAGTCGGGAATTTATTGGGGTAGCATATTACGCAGTTCTTCGTCGCTAAGGCGGATCTCGTGGACGGGCTCTCGTCGATTCTCGAGGGGAACGTAGTCGCAGTCGAGGTACGAGGGGAGGAAGATTTCTATACACGGTCATATATTAGCGGTGTGCGGGAGAAGCCGGGAGGCCAGGCGAATCCTACCGGGATTCCAGTCGAAGCCCTGACTAGAGGAGAGGTAGGTAATCTGAAAGTTGTCAGCAAAGAGGGTTTATTAAGATGACAGTGGGAAGACGTACAAGACGGGGAGGACCATCAGGGTCACCGATGTTGATGACGGTCGTCTTCTCCATGGAGAGGGCGGAGCCTGCGGGTGTTAGCATACGACGCTTTTGCAGGAGATGTTTTCGACAAGCAAAAAAAAAAAAAAGACCAATGTAGCCAACAGCTGAGAACAGGCCGGGAATGGTGACTAGATGGATATCAAAGACATACTCAGCAGGCTTGGTCGACGGGCGTGAAGGGCCTTGGTAGCCGATGACGGAGTGGATGTAGTGGATGACGGGGAATCTGAGTAAGAGCTGTCTGAGGAGCTGGACAAGGCCTTGGGGTCGCAGAGGCCATCGTTACTGCGGCGTGTGGGAATGGTAATGGAGGACGACATTTTGGGAGGTTTGACGAGGAGAAAAAAGTCTGGGCAAGCAAAAGAGTGTTTGCTCAAGCGTTGAAGGTTGAGAGATGCTGGAACAAGATTGGTGGTGTTGAGAGACAGGCAGAGAGACGAGGGCCCCGCAGTGACTGACTGGTGCGACCAGGATCCCCAGTACAGTAGCCGTACGGCCCAAGACACGGACTGGGCCCAGGTGACGGCGGACGGGGGTTATTAAAGGGTACAAGTCGGTGCACGGTGGACGTGAAGAATGGAGCGTCGAGGATCGATGAATGAGGAGAACAAGGAGACGGTAAAGAGGCAGGTTTTTGCAGGTGGACAGCAGGCAAAATGGAAACGTTGGAGTTGGAGAAGCATGAGGAAGAGGACAGGATTAATCGACGTGGGAGGGGAATTGAAGCTGCAAGTACCTTGCTTGGCCTGATACGGAAAAACTCTTGGCCGCTTTTTGGTGGGTTGGTAGTTGGAGTAAAAGCGGCGATGGGTTCTTTCCATCGTGTGCTTGGGTACTAACAACTTCCCAGTACATACCTAATATTTAGAGCTATCCGTATTTACTTGCCTACTCACCTCCCAGAACAATAATACCGAAGGTGGCTTTCGGGTGACTTTCGTGAGGTCAAATGCGTCTGTGGCTGGTTGGCTTCAGCCATGCATGCAGTCTGTGAGGGCCTTGGCCTGTGACTGCCTGAGGATGCGACTGCCTGAGGATGCGACACCTGTTATCGAGCAGGAGGTGCTCTAGAAGCGCTGAAATGCCTGCATGTATCCATCACGACCCGTCCCTGGCTGTTTACCAGCCCCGTTCTATAACTCTACAACCGAGTACCTAGGTAAGTAGGTAGGTAGGTACCCCTTTGCCTCTGTGCTCCGTACTTAATTCCCAGCAAGTAAATACCTACCTACTGATAAAAGCGTCACAAGCAGAAACCGTTAAGACCAATTACCCCACTGTTCATCAAGCCTCCGCGATTAAAAACAAAGTACCGATGCTATGGGAATCCGCAGCAAACGGTACTTGCTCACCTAGGTCAATATGCGGGCAGCCAATCCCAACCCACTTGTTAGGTACCTGCACTGATCGGGTGGTAACCTTGATAGCGCTGCGCCCGGTGCTTGGTTGCATCCATTGTGGAGGCTGGCTACCTTACCTTACCTACACGTAGGTAAGTACCTAGGTAGCGACAGCATACTGGTACGTAGCGCGTCGCCAGCCAGCGTCCGGCAAACACGGGCATCAATGCATCGCTCAGCTCGTACACCGTCTTGGGCACCGAAGTTCCGGCATGGAATTCACTTCTCTGCGTATTCCCTCCTCTTTCTTGTGGATGCAGGTACCTTGATGCTGCCCCCCGACCCCGCTTTCATCTAATCTCCTTACTGCTCCACCTCTTATACATAGCATCACGTCACACGTCACTCCGATTGCTCGACAAACGACCGCAACACCATGCACTCCATACCACAATCGCAATATTCTATCCCAAACTCGTCGTCATCTCACTCCAACCCACAACGCACCGCTCCAGTGTGCGCGGTTTCACGCCGCAATATTCGCCTCTCGACTAACCGCCTCCAGTTCTCCCCGCCACGCATCCAGCTGCTGGCCTCAGCTGCGCTGACCACCTGACCGGCCAGCTCCGTGTTGTCGCGGTTGCCGCCAACTGTTACCCTTGCGCGGCCCAGCACCATATCGCCCTTTCCACTTCCGCCGCCGCCGCCCGCCGCCCGCCGCACGGTACAGGTCGACGTCGACACTCATGTGGCCCGTCGTCGACCAGTGAATGCCCGCTTTGGCCGCCAGCGCCTGATTCATGGCCACGACAAACGCCGGAGAGTCCGCTTGTCTGTGTCTAGCATGCCGTCTACCATGTCGTTGGTCGCGTTGGATAGCCCGTACTGGCGGAGCAGCTCCGTCGCGAAATAGCCCTTGTGGTCATCGCTCTTGTACTGGCCCAGCAGGCTGACAAGGTGCTCGCTCGTGCAACTGGCGGCGGGGATGGGACGCGGATCCCACTCGCTGGGAAGCGTCAGGCCGCCACAATCTTGATTCATGGCCAAGAGCAGCTGCGTGCGGCACCGGTAGCGACATGGTCCTTAAGACATGCTATGACTTGGTCATACATGAAGATGTTGCCAACCTGAGCCACAGCGTCATCAGAATATCCGGCGTGGCTGATGCCGGACGCTTCAATTACATGAATTAGCCCTGCTGCGAGCCCTCAGACGCTGTCTCTAGCTAGGCCAGCGCTGCTTTGGTCATGTCCGGCGATAGCTCCTTGTTCTCGTCCCGGTCCAGCTCGTACACTTTGTAGCTGCTGCCAAACAGATACAGAAAAGGCAGCGGAATACTGCCCTGCACAGCAGCTCTGCCCAAGGTTGCGCGGTCCGCCGCGTACGTGCAGCCCTTGTCTTTTCCCCACGCCGCCAGTGTACGCCGTCGGGGGGCTTCCCGCCGGCCTTTTTTTTTGGGAGATATTGCCGTCATCTGCCAGCGAGAACCGAATTCAGATACGCGCCAAACGGGTGCGTGTAGCCAATCTGTTGCGCGGCAAGCTTGATTTCCGAATTGCAGTTCAGCACTTGCGCGCATCATTACGCTGGCATGGCGTGTGTGATGCGTGATGTCGCAATGGGGCCCGTCTCGAAGACGCCGTAGTGGGCGGCTTCTAGCACAGAAGCAAAGGGTTGACCAGCTTCATCGACGACAATAAACTACATGCTGTCAGCATGGCGCTCGGGCAGGCCTAGTGTGCATGGTGCATATCTCCAATCCAAGACTTGACGCCGCAGGCCAAAGCCGTAGCGGATGCGTCAAAGTCGGTGGCGAGGTCGTCGGAGGCCTGTGTGCGGCCCATGGCGATAACCTTTATATTGTCAGTGTAGCGTAATTGTCATTCATGTATGCCCCATTCAACGCACCATCTCTTCCATGCCAATCTGCGCCGAATTGGGCTTGCCAGCGTGCTCTACTCCGACGTAATACTCTCGAAATCGCGCGCCATGTTTTGCGACACCGCTTTGTAGCCGTCGGGCCAGACGTAGATAAAGCTCTATGCCCGCGGCACGCACCTGGTGTCGCCAAAGGAGCCGAGTTTCATCAGCGCTCCCGCCACGACTACGGAAGAGAGGCTGTACATCATGCTGGGCGTAGAATTGTGAAAGCGTCATGTAGTACTCTATGTCCAATGAATTGTAGACTTCTGGCGGAGGCGGTGGGGGGGAGTAGACAACGGTTTTGTAGCCTTCATGTCTTTCTCTTCAGTTTGTCCTGAATCGGTCTTGTCGCTTAAGCAAGCTCTGGCGAGCCAAGGCGTTGTACACACCGCGTCAAATGGAATCAAGCTGCTCCAGGTTGTGCACTAGAAGCAAATGGTAGCCACACGTCGTTGAGCGAAACAGGCACAATGCGGATACCACGGGATGATGAATGAGCTTTTTTTGCCTTTTCCATGCGGGTTGACAACTTGACGATGATGAGGGAGAAGCGGGTGTCGAGCGGGCCAGAGTGGAGGTGAAACCCGCAGGGATGAGAGGCACATGGGCGATGATATAGATGGGTAGAAGCTTCATGTTAAGGACATGGCACGGTTTCTTTAATACGTGTCGTCTTGGTGGTTGTGAGCTGTTTGTGAAGACGGGATCGCCAGCCGTTGGTAACTTGGTTTGCTTGGCTCCCGAAGTGATGGAACATGGCCACGCGTGGGCATGTTCTAGTGGCAAAGGGGCTTTTGAATGGTTTTAATCACTGGCTCACTCAACGAACCAAAATCCAGTCGGTTGGATTGCTGCTCTTTGTCTCCTCTGATCCGTTCATACAAACCAACACCGGGTAACAATATCTAATGGTGTCGAACTTGCATGACCGAAACAAGGGAGATTATCATTCACGGGGAAATCTTGTTTCAACATGTAGGTAACAAAGAAACCACTATTAAGTCCTAGCACCAAAGCTGGGCCCCAAAGCTCTCTCCGTCCATGAAGCCGGGTACTTGCGTTTCGCCCACCAGTCAATACTGCGCATTGGCCCGCACGTTAGCAGACTTTATATTGGACTTTATACTAAATCGCACTCCTTGCTTTCCTTGCCACAAATGGCGCATAGTGCCGCGGCATCAAGATGATCTCATCACCGTCTTCCAGACGGACCCCCAGGCATCATCGCTAGATGCCTGAGCCTTGTCACGGCTACTCGTCGCGTGGACTCGCAGATATTGACGCAGGAGACACAAATAAAAGAGTCTTGAAAGTTGTAAGTAGTGGCGTGCTCACTCCTCTGTCTCTGTGCACGCCTACATGTCGCGGTTGGCAAATGATTGTCCGCCAGATCTGTCTGCGCATCTCGCCGGCTCTCCGCAACGTGGTTCACGTGGGTCTTATATTACAAGCTCGTCGCATCTGCGAGCCATGGTAGGGCCTAATTTTCCATGCACGTCTTACGAGTCGGCGACGGTGTCATTGCTCTGATCTCGTCGGAACTGCCATAAATACACAGAGGTTTGTCTGGACTAACAAGGGGCAGTTTGCTCGAGAAGCCTAGCATCTGGTGCGTTCGTAGAGAGCGTGGTTCGATTTGAGCCACCGTCAACAATCGGCGTAATCGGGGCCGCCTTACTGTGTTCCAGTCTCAACCATTGAACCGTCTCTAGACTCGGGAAAAATGGTCGGCATGTCTCGATTTTGGTTAATTTGGTGGCCCAACCTGGCATCCAAGACGGCATTTATTCCGACATATCCTTATGGCCCTTGCCAAAGTAACCGAAAACATACGGTATATTATCTGGGATTTGTACGAGGACCGTTGAGCCTTCTTGATATACTTCAGCCAGAGGTTTTCCGAGCACGACTTCTTCGAGAAACCAGGCGCGCGGAAGTTACAGTTGACGTAAAGAAGGCTCTCAAATACGTTCAAACTTTTGACCTAAAATGTGTTTGCAAATAATTCTGCGATTCATGCGAAGCCGCGCAACGAATCGAGGTCGGACAGCTCAACGATGCGTTGCAGCGAAAGCTTCGGATACTCGCGTCGCCGTAGCGATTTCTGTTTCTGGCCTTTTTTCTTCAGATGATCAGCTTGCTCAAACTTCAACTAGCAATTCCATAACCGGGTCCACGACTTGCCAGCCTTGGAAGACCTAGCTGCAGGTTCTCGCTGGCGAGGAACATGTGATGATTCTGGGCAGTTATTTTCCAGTTCAAAGATTGCTCTGCCTCGTTGGGAAGCCAATGAAAAGCAGGAGCCAATCTTTACGCGACTGTCGAAGGCCTAGCGGCGGTAGTACAAAACATGAGTGTGTGGCGGGAGCCGGTATGAGGTTGAGAATGCGTCAAGGCGGATGCCCGGATGTCCAGCGCGCCTGTATAGTGAGTGGTTGGTTGGCCTGACACTGCTTTTTAGCTGCCTCCTCATCAGAAACAAGGCGCAGTCGTCAAGGCAGAACATTGACTTGGTAGTAGCTGAGCGGCTGCGGCCGAGGTTTGGCACTTGGAGACCGTATTTGTATCTCCCCCCAGCCCCCTCTGCCGCATTTTGAAAATTAGCAAAAAGGCTAAAAGATTGCCTATATCTCAGACATCTCAAAGTATTCTAATCACCTGAATGCCACTCCCTTGTTGCATTTTGTCTCATGTTGACAAGTGAACGTGTTTTCCAATTTAGGTCCGACTATCAATTTCATTTTCCAATCTAGAATGCGTACTTTGACGTGCTATGCTACCCGCACGCGCTGCTGGAGAATAGTCAATACCATATCATTGCCGACTTTGATAAGGTCTCACTGCTGCATTACAATCGACTTGACTTTATAGCCCTAGACGCCGTCTTCACGCGTAGTGATCCTGTACCTGCCACCACGGACTTGCAAAAGAATGGTGGGCATGACGCTCACGCCCATGAGCAGGGCAACGGCCACGCCTGCGCTTCTTCCGCCCAGCGCCGTGAACATTTGCGGGAACCTATACTTCAACATTAGTACGTGAGGATGAGATGCGACGAACATAGCGGTACGTACCAAAACGGGCCGATGAAACCCCATATTTGCCGCATAAACGTGATGAAAACACCCACGCTTGCCGCATCTTCGGGGTAGCAGTCGACAGCGTAATTCACCAGCACCGTCGTCACGACCTGGTTGCCCGCAGCGGCGATTCCCGCGCCGATGACGGGGCTCACATTGTACACGCGCAGCTGCGCGCTCATTACGAGAAACACAACGATGCCGCAGATGGACCACGTGTACCCGACGTGGCTCAGCCACAGCCGGCGCTCCGGTGGCGGTGGCCCAGCGGCAGACCCTCGCGCCATCCACCACGGCGATACAACGGTGACGAGACCTTCGCCGACGAGGCTTCCGGCAATGAGCGCAAGGAACTGAAGTCCGAGCGTCTGTGCACCAAAGGAAAACTTTTCGGCAAAGAGTTGCGGGATTTCGACCGTCGTGACGACGTTGCAGAAGAGAAAGGTCATGGCGTAGGAAGCGGCGGGGACGGCGACACGCAAGCGCATGGCGTAGACGAACGGATGGATAATCTCGAGCGCAGAGAACGGCGTGGGGTCGATGCGGCGAATGGCCAGACGATTCGGAACAGGCGTAAACTCGTCGCCGCGGCCACGAATATATCTGGTTTCGGATCCGAAAGCCAGGTACAATACGAATTGGACGATATTGGTCTGTAGGAATTAGCACACCGGCCACTTAAACTCAAGACGAAAGACTGACAATGGCAAGCGACCAGAATATCCACTCGTATGCTACCCTCTCGACCGCGAAACCAAAGAGAAACGGCGCGAGCGGCACGCCGACGGTGAACGTGAGTGTCCAGACGCCCATGTAGCGCGCGCGCTCCCTTGCAAAGAACATCTCCTGGACTGTGCCGCTGCCGAGCGCCGCGGCGGGCGAGATGAAGAAGGCGCCGAGCGCGCGGCACGCGGCCAGCTGGCCGTAGGTGGCGCTGCGGGCACTGCCGACATTGCAGGCGACGCTGCCGAGCAGACAGAGGATAAAGATAGGCAGGCGGCCGTAGCGTCGGGCGAGAGGGTTCCAGACGAACGGCGCAACGCCAAGAACAGCAATCTGCAGCGACGTCATGTACGAGGCGGCCTGGATGGTCACGCCCAGGCGGTCGGCAATGTCCTTGAAGGCCGGTATGACAGAGGACGCGGTGAAGGAACAGATGCCCGAGTTCAGGGACACGAGGGCGAGATTGATCATTTTCTGGGCGGCTGAATGTCAGCTTTTGAACCTGGTTCAGGGAGCGAGGTAGAAAGCTTCATGCATACCTTGCTCTGAGGCCAGTTGAGAGGATCTGCTGGCGTGGGATCGGGCAACGGCTCAAGATTGACGGTGCCATATCGCTCAAGGAGAAACTTGGCGTGCGCGGCGGAAAGAGTCCCGTTATCGCTCCCAAACTCTCCTATCTGCGTCTCTGCGTGCTGAGTTTCTGCCATTTTAGTGACATCCTGCAACGCATGGTCTGTCATTCTTATAAAGGTGAATATATCGAGATGGCCAAGCAGGCTTGTGGACAGGCTCTGGTAAAGGAAAAGGGCACCACGAAAGATACCGCGCCTCAATGCGACGCAGTGCGGTCTGAAGGCTTATTATTTATGATATCGCTTGGCCCCTCCCCCGGCAGACCCCAGGTTTTCCCCACGGGACGATTGTGTGGCAACATCGGGGGCGGGTCAATTCAACACTATACCAGCCCATGTGTAAGATGGCATCTGCAATTGGCTTCCCGCAGCCGGCCATCCCACGGCTTCACACACAGTCGCTGGACGACTTAACTGTCTACAGCGTAGCCCCTGTCAAGGGGCTTAGCGTCGTTGTCCGGCACCTAAAACGGTACTTGTCGAGTGTCCTGAATTTGTCTTGTGGCTGGCAAATAAAGACAAATCGCAAACAGGCAAGTGCGCGTCAATACTACGCTGGACGGGGAGCTCTGTAACCTGTGGAAGGGTTCCAGTTGATAACTGTTTCAGAGTCCTCTCACAGTCGCGAGGTCTGAGTGGATCGGGGTGCAGGCAAGAACTAGGCTTGTGCAGCTACCGACAATCAAATAAGCGAAGTCTGTGGCAAAGAAGTTCTACTTTTCCTTGTATTATAAAACCAGCAAAAAAAATGTCAAAGAGAGGTCTCTACTACCTTATATATGGATGCTACCGCGAAAAGCTGTTACCTTTGCCTTTGCCTTCAATGCCAGCTTACCGCTATCAACGCCGCTGCACGTGATTTGCTTAGTCAGCCCAGGTTGCCGCGACGCTGCGTAGCTCTTGGACGGCCTGGCCGGAGAGCTGACTCTTGGAGAAGCAACCGCTCGTCTCGCCATCACCAATCATTCACAATCGACCAAGTGTTACACCAGCCCCGTGCTGCAAGCTGGACGAAATCCTCAAGCAATTACCTTCAACGAAAAAATCTCGCCGAAAACTCTGCAAGCTGCCGCGAGCTACCTGTCACGATGGGCGACGTCGCAGTCGAGAGCCCTGCCACGCACGCGCCAGCTCACAAAAAGGCAGCGCCGTCGATAATCCCGACCATAGACCACTTTGAGGGTCTTTCGGCAGAGGGAGGGGACGATTACGCCACATTGAAGAAGCTTCAGCGACAATTAGAGTACGTCGCCGGTTTGTCGCTGGTCGGGGCGGTTCAAGGTGGCAGGCAACATGCTGACATGGCGCAGATACATTCAACTGCAGGAAGAGTACATCAAGGATGAGCAAAGGTTTGTTTCGCTGCTCCATTTCGCGAGATAAAGTTCTGATCACCGTGCAGGAGCCTGAAGCGCGAGCTTGTCCGCGCCCAGGAGGAGATTAAGAGGATCCAGAGCGTGCCGCTGGTTATCGGCCAGTTCATGGAGGCCATCGACCAAAAGTAAGCCTGCGGCGTCAGTATTCCCGGAATGAATATGCTAACAAATCAGTACCGGCATCGTGCAGTCTAGCACCGGCAACAACTATGTCGTCCGCATCCTCTCGACCCTCGACCGCGAACAGCTCAAGCCCTCGTCGTCGGTCGCTCTGCACAGACACTCAAACGCGCTGGTCGACATTCTCCCGCCCGAGGCCGACTCGTCGATTGCCATGCTGGGCGCCGACGAGAAGCCCGATGTGACGTATGCCGACGTGGGCGGTCTCGACATGCAGAAGCAGGAGATTCGCGAGGCCGTCGAGCTACCCCTGACGCACTTCGACCTGTACAAACAAATCGGCATCGACCCACCGCGCGGCGTGCTGCTATACGGCCCGCCCGGTACCGGCAAAACCATGCTCGTCAAGGCCGTTGCCAACTCGACAACGGCGAGCTTCATCCGCGTTGTCGGTTCCGAGTTTGTGCAGAAATACCTCGGCGAGGGCCCGCGCATGGTCCGCGACGTGTTTCGCATGGCCCGTGAGAACTCGCCCTCCATCATCTTCATTGACGAAATTGATGCCATCGCCACCAAGCGCTTTGACGCCCAGACGGGCGCTGACCGCGAGGTGCAGCGCATCCTGCTCGAGCTGCTCAACCAGATGGACGGCTTCGACCAGACGTCCAACGTCAAGGTCATCATGGCCACAAATCGCGCCGACACGCTCGACCCGGCCTTGCTGCGCCCCGGCCGTCTCGACCGCAAGATCGAGTTTCCTTCGTTGCGCGACCGTCGCGAGCGCCGCCTCATCTTCTCCACGATTGCCGGCAAGATGAGCCTCGCGCCCGAGGTCGACCTCGACAGCCTTATTGTTCGCAACGACCCGCTGTCGGGCGCCATCATCGCGGCCATTATGCAGGAGGCGGGGCTGCGCGCCGTCCGCAAGAATCGCTACAACATTATCCAGAGCGATCTCGAAGACGCGTACTCGAGCCAGGTCAAGGGCACGAGCGAGGACAACAAGTTTGACTTTTACAAATAAGCGTGTACGATTGGGGGGTTGGAGGTGGATGGTCATGGGGTTTGTATCCATATGGGGCTAGTATAAAATCACAATATAAAAGATTTCATGGCAGACGTCATCTCGTGAATGATATCTCTTGTGTCCACGTACATGTCCCAACGAAAATCTGTGGCCGGGCACGCAGAGACAGCCGCGGCCATGTTGCCTCGAATTACCGTCATCGACGGTAACCTCGTGCCGAGGAATGAAGAAAGCCTGGGAAATCATTCAGGCCCGAACAAAAGACGAGCTGCTAGACAAGATGGCAAACTAATGGCAGCTTGCCCATCACAACGCGCACATCGAGGTCGGCGCCCGTCTGTGCGTCGAAGCGCGCCTTCCCCCCCGGCTCTGTCCCAGCTTACTCCTCGGGAAAGATGCATGGGGGGATCGGAACATTCTACTTGAGAACTTGATTTGATCTGCTATGTATATCCCCTTGCTTTATGGAGGGGGAGAAGAAGAAGAAGAGGAAGAAGAAGAAACTTCATGTAGTGACGAAGGGACGAGCGGTGATAGGGAAATCCTAAGAATCTAATTAGGGGATCATGATTCTCCTTGTGCTCTCGGGATCAGCCTATGCCTGGAACTTGCCGACACGAGATTGAGTAACTTGTCAGACACCCAGCACCCAGATAAAGACGGCGAGAGAGAGAGAGAGTCTGTGTGTACAGAGTTGTTAAAACCAAGTTCACAAAAGTATACAAGTACTCGTTCCGTCAGGAGAAACATTTTGCACGTCTTCGTACTTGCCCTCTCGGATAAGTCGAGGCGACCAAAACGCCCATGCGAGGACCTTCCCAAACAGGCATTCTCTACATGAACACAGAAAATTTTCCATGTCAGCCTCTCGCTACTCAAAAATACCGCCCCCTCTTCCCCTTCGTTGTGTGTGCTTGCGGTATTGAGAGTGGAGTGGATAGAATCACATGTATACTCTCATGTTGTCCAGAGTTGGGAACATGACTAGTGTATTGCTCGTTTGGCCGCTCGAAAGGCTTGCGCACGTCGCTTTCCCGGATAGTCGGCAATCGTCTGTAAAGATGTTTGATAGGTACATGCTCATTCTACCAAGGACTAGGCATTCAATATCAGCAAGGTACAGTAAACCCTCCACATTACAGAAACTACATCATTGAACCTTATGATCGAGAAGATACGAAACTGTACGCGTACTTTTGTTGTATTCCTGAAATGTGGTGCTGGGACTCGAAATTAGCCACCAAACGATCAAAAGATTTCAAAGGCCTGCGGAAAAGTAACTTGGTGCATTGTATGTATCCTTAGCGTGTGCTATCCTTTTTATGATCATGTAAAACGACAACCCTCCGCATCATGACAATATCTCAGACCCAAGTCGATCCAACATGGCCGTCATGACAAGAGGTTATAAGGTATAAAACAAAACCTGGCATTCAAACAAGATGCAAGGGCAACACATACTCCCCGTGATTGTACTATCGTGATTAGGTAATTGCAGTTCCAGACTGCCAGGCAAGAGAATGACAAAAAGCGCCTTTGCCATGCTGAGAGAACCAAAATGGAAGACCAAGGTGGGGATCAAGAGTTGAGCGCCACACCGATTTCGAATAAGAGCTGGACAAAACGTTTGTGCAGCTCGATAAAAATGTCGGGCTGGCCAGCCAGCTCAGCCAGGCCACGCGCCTTGAGCGACGAGGCGCTACCATTGGCCCCCATCCGTCGGGTGAGGCCGCTGCCGCCACTGAGAAAACTACTCGCACTGCGGTCGACGGTCACAGGAGAGCCAAAGGCAGACTGGCAAGGCGGTGCCGGGGAACCATCTGCCGAGCCCTGGTTGACGTTGGCGCCGCCAGTGGTCAAGGGGTCGGCGACACGCTCGGCTTCGGCCTCGACCAGTTGCTGAATCCAGCCAGCCAGATCGCGAAAAGCGTTGGAGATGACTGTGTACGTCTTCATGGCTAGTCGCTCCTTGTGTGTGCTGAGAGCCAAAAACGCGTAGACACGCTTGTGCCCGCGAGCATGAAGGTCCGGAATGCGAAAAATGTAGGCAGTAGTATAGCCAGCGACAGCGTCCCCAAAGAAGATGGGCCCGCCAGTGGCCGCAGAGCCCGCACTTTGCGTTGTGACAAAGGCCGGGGCACTGTTGGGCTGTGGTAAGGAAATAGCCGAGGTGGCGGGCGGGCGAGGAAGGGTCTCAAAGGAGAGCGCCCTCAGGCAGGATGCGCGAATCAGTGAGAATGAGTGGCCGAGGACGGGTTCATGGGTTGATGTGTAGTCAATGTAGTGCACATGTGACGAGGCTCGGTCCGAGGTTGTCGAGTTGCTCGAGCACGAGGTGGTACGAGAGCTGCCGGGTTGCGCAGAGGTACGGGCACGAGGGCGTCGCGGCAGATCCCGATCCCCATCAGTATCGCTAGAACACTGGGAACGGGGAGATGCATCACGAGCCGGCGAACCGTAGACTCGCTCGGCAGGTGCTCGCGTTCGTAGCGTTGGCGTGTTATCGCTAGGGGCTTTTGGAGAGTTTTGGCGGCGAGGTAGTGTCATGGCGCAGTTGTCGCAGGGACCTTGCTTCTTAGTCACGGTCTCGTCGTAAGTGCGTCTAAAGTTGGATTCGCGGCCCGGATTCTGATATACTGAGCGGGGGCTCTCCGGGGGTGTTTCCAGGACTGGGCTGGAAGCTGGCGAGCTGGCGGGAGGCGAGCGCATGGCGGAGCGACGAGACTTTCCGTCGTGCTCAGAGGCGACTAGCGAACCGCTACGAGGGCCTTTTGCATCCTGAAAGTTGCCTGCGGGGGTAGAGCGCGGGGGACCGTTGCTCTTTACAGGTTGTTCAAAGCAGGTGCTGCATGCTGTTTGGAGCCCTTCCGTGACCATGAGGGGAGTCGGCCCATGGTGGTCACAGTAGTGAGCGAGGCAAAGCTGAATATTGGACATTAGCCGACAGAGTAAAAGTGCTGGCAGTAGAGAGAGATGAAACTAAAGGAGTTGGTGGAGGATGTGCGTTTGAACATGGTAGCCATGAGTAACAGAGAGTGAGAGACATGGGATAAGCAATGATGACCGGAGCAGCCAGGCCAGGTAATATATGAAGCCCCGGATTACACGGATGAGCGCTGGCCACTGCGCTGACGAATGGGGCTCCAACCTGGGACAAAGGGGTGTGTGGCAGAAGGGCCGAGTCAGGCAGGCGAGATGGAATGGAAAGGGAATGAATGTGTATTGGGCGCCAGGATCAGAGGGAGGCGCATCAACCAAGACGTTGACGAGAAAGCGGTGTGTGGTGTAAGACGGGCCAGCAAAGAAAGCAATATGTATCGAGTATCCGTACGGAGTAGTGGGCACAGGAACTAGAAGAGGGTGTGAAGGGTGTCTAAGCAGTGACGGGAATCTAAACAAGATGATTCGAAGCCAACGGAAGACGTCGTGCAAAACAGGGGATGTGGGCACACAAAAGGCGGCCGAGCCGGGTTTCGATGTAATGAGGGCCGCAACAAGGGCATACTGGGTAACAAAAAGGCAACCAGCCAGAACCGGCTCCGAGACCAGGTAGCAGAGAGGTGATGTAGGCAGGCAGGCAGGGCAGGCAGGCAGGCAGCTGCAACCGTGAGGTTGTGGCTGACTCCTGCGTACGCTACATGGTACAAGACGTGGTCATGATGTCCTGATGGAATTGTGGCACAGCGTTTTCTTTCTTTCATTTTTTTTTTTTTTTTTTTGCGCGGAAAGGTGCAGCAAAGATGACTTGGGTTGGGTGTGTACACAGAGACAAAAGGAACTCATCGTGGCAACTTACAATATTATTATAGGTCATGCCTGAATGTGGGCGCGTGAATGCGGCGGACAACAAGCGCCTCCCTCCGAAAGGTGAGTTGCGGCGGAACAAGGCTGCGCTGCTGCTGAGTTGCGCGACAGCGCTGATGATGACGTTGCTGACAAGCGAGGGCGCAACAAGAACCAGAGTCTATTCTGCAGAGTCAACTGGCTGGCCGAAGCGTGCACGCGACAACCAAGTAAGAACAGGAATGTCGACGGTAATTGGCCATGTACTCCGTAAAGCAGTGGCGATTATTATTAGCAGTGGCGACGTGTGCGTTGTGTCGTAAATAGACTCATGCGAGGCAGGCGGCGCAGGTTGAGGCAACGAGGGTTGGAGAATATTGTCGCAAGGACAAGGAATTCCCAAGTCGGACGAGCAAAGTATAATAAAAGCAGGATTGCAAGGGTAACTAGGACTAGGAGCAAGGAGGAAGAAATAGCCTCGTCTCCGTGGTCCCCGCTGCTTGACAATTATTAGCAATGTCCTGTTCCTCCGTTGGCGTCGCAGCTGAGCTCTGTCATGCAGACAGACCGGGGGGGGTGCGAAACAGGACAGGGTCAGCTAGGCCCAGTAAGTATGGACGGATGGTTATATTCGTACGGCGTATGAACAAGTTGACAGGACAAGGGCAGGTCGGAGACAGGCCGCGCCCTGGAAACGATTGGCTGATTGGCGGGCAGCCAGTTCCGAGCCAACAAGGATAAAGGGGGGGGGAGAAAAGAAAAGAAAGAAGGAAGGAAAGAAAGGGCAAAACAATTTGAGACAAGAAATGTAATGAGGTGTCGGAAGGACACGGACCACGATAGTGGCAAGTGGCAAGTGGCAAGTGGTTAAAAATGTGATGGAAAGTTGTATCGTCTGACGCGATCGAAGCTTGGACAGCGGCTTGTGATGATCCAGGGTCGTCGTTGGTGAGACAGGGATGACGGATGCGGGTGAGATGGGGTAAAGTCGCGATATGAAAGGAGAAGAAAAAAAGGTCTTGATAATATTAAAAGCCCAGATGGAAAAAATGTCAACGCAAACAAATGAACAAGACGACGTGACACGCCGAAAGCCGATACAGTCTGCAGAGGAACTCAGTGGGCCCGAGGTAATTTTCCCCTCTAAAAATGAGTTTCCCTTGCCCTCTTTTACGCCTCAGTCCCCTTGCAACAAACATCACACTGGGTTGACTGGCAAACACAATAGTTTGAAGAGTTGATTAATACCGCAATAAAGGGGGCCCGGTTTTCACCCATCAAATCGAATCTAATCTATTACCAAGCATTCTTCAACTCTATATGGACTCGTACACATTATCTAGACGTCCGCCTAGGTAGTTATACCCACCCACCCTCATCTCAGATATAACTAATTGACAAACAGAGCCGACATTACGCCTGGCCTAGCCCACGCTCGAACGAAAAGGAAAAAAGAAGACGAACCGCCTCGCAAACCGTTAGACGCCAAGCAGACGCGTCTTCATGTCAGCTCGTCTTTCCTCCATTTCTCTCACATGTTGAAGTTGCCTCATTCTTCCAGGTCCTGCTGCTTCAGGCTAGCCCTCTTTGCCCCCTCATCCCTGTGCGTCTTCTGGAACGCCTGACCCCGGTCATCCGAAATCCCACCACGCGCTGCCACCCTGCCAGTCATTCCGCGCCCTCGTCAATTCCCGCTCGCACGCCGCGGCTGCCTCGTTGGGCTTTTTGTTTCCCATGACCCATGCATGCAATGCCCATGTGCCAACAACCGGGCAATCAACCCCATCACCCGGCACACCGGTCCTACCATCTGCCAACCAGCTCCGAGAGCAACCCTTGCAATGGGTAATAACACAGAACGTGCACACAATCTTAAACTCCTGCAGATACACCCTGGGTTGTTTCAGACGCCGGTCGTCGCCTATAATAAACCACCCAACAAACCAACCAACCAACCCACCAACCCCATGATCTTCACAAGCCTTCAACCTCAGCCTCTGGCAAATCGCTCGACAGAGAAAACGAGCGTTTTTTTGGCTGCAATATAGTGTGGGCAGAGCGCTCGCTATTTCTGCCCACAACCACGTGCCCAGTCTCGCCCTCAATTTTCGCTCGTATCCCACCCGTCGTCGCTTATTCTGCCGTTTTCTTCTCGTTGCTGCATCATCGCTCCCGGCGTTGTCAGCATGCTCGCCTCTGACTTTATCGTGGCCTTGCCCTCGCTGTCCACGGCGAGGTCCTCGACACTCTGGCCGTAGCTGCGCGTCACCGCTTCTGCGAAAACAACGCCCAACGCCAGCGATACTTCTCTCGCCACGCTGTTACCGATGATTTTGTACTGCACGTCGGCGGACCCCAATAGTAGCTCCTCGTCTAGGAAGCCCTGCCCACGCTTCGCTTCCATGACGCTCAGGCACCGGTCCTCGCTCCAGTGGATTGTCCGGCCTTGCTTGGCGTCTATGGGGCTGGCTCTTGTCACGACCGTGGCCATTGGCTGGTTCGGCGGCTGTCTTCCGTAGGCCTTAGACTAGATCGAGGTCGACATCGTTGCCTCGCCTCGGAGCAGAAATATGTCGCCCTCCGACCTAGTTAAGACACCGCCTCCAGCGACGCGAGGACTAGTGCCTACACGCCCATACCATGCTTGTGAAAAATTCATACCATAGGGAGCCTTTGGAATCAGCCGAATCCTATTTCTCATGGTATTCGTATTTATATGCGAAACAACTCAGTGATCCGGGAATGCGATGCAAATATCAGGCTTAGCATCATATAAACTCAGCAGCCCGGCAGCCGCCTGCGACGCGCTCTTGTATGAAAATGGCGTACAGCTTGCCATCTCTCTCCTCGCCATCGGCTCACCGGTCGGTAGCCGGCCAAGCTTATAATTCTTAACATTGGGTTGATGTGAGTGCGTCTGAAGGGGCAACTCGGGCAAAGTCCATCCAGGCGCAGCAAACATAATAAAGACGCGGGAGCAGACCTGAGCAGAGCCGCAAGAAAGGGCATCTAACAAGACAAGCCGGGCCTAGTAGCCCATGCCTACCAATGCACACACAAGCTAGCTGAAAACGTCATGGCCTCTATTTTAGTGCTTCTAGATGATGCCGGCGACGTTCTCTAGTATCCCGTACTTAGGCCTATACAAGTCAACGCAGGATGCAAATGCTACTACTAAAGATTGGTTCTTTCTCTACGCGTCCGTCTCCTTATCGTTGGTCAACTGCGAGAATCCAGGGCACGGGCTACCGCCTAAGATGAAGTCAACCTCCCCAACTTCCGGGATGTTAACTACAAATCTTCCCTAGAATGCAAGCCACTGAAAGTCGTCAATAGAACCTAGGAATAGACATATCTGCCCTAGTTCTATATTAGCCATGTATGTGTGTAACGCTTTCGAGTTGACATCATTTGCCCACTTCATTGTTACTAAGCCAGCCTCTTCAAGACCCCAGCCAAAGTTCCCCCCTCCGCAGAATAGATCTAGGCCGCATAGCCTTAGTCTTAAGTCCTTCCGTGGATCGTGACCCTACTTCAAGGATGGAGGGGCTTCTCCCAAAGGAGATATGACGTAGCCATCGCCTGTCCACAACTCCTGATGAGTGAAGAAGAAGAATACCCCGACGCCGTCACGGTCATATGGAGTCAGTACTGGCTCATTCGGGAGAAACCAGCGGACCTAACACCGGCCAACGATACTTAATGGTCCAGATTCGGCAATTTTATCCGTGTACACGACCTCATTCGGCGGTGCGTTGCTTACGGTCGAATTAACTACGTAGCGTCTAGGTAGTTTCCGAAAGACGAAGCGTAGCCTTCCATTTTCCTACTTAATCTCCATGATCTCACAGGGCTGGCAAATATTGGAATTTCTACCCAATCTTACAAGCACCGTGTCTCCAAGACAGTATTCTACACCGTCAGGTACAGGTTGGTCATTGTTGTGACGACACGTCAAATGTGATTGCGTGAGCGTAACCCAGATCTTATCGTCTAACAAGTACGACTGTCGACAGAAGAATTCCTTCGCAGTTTCTGGCGTACCACCAAAGTCGACCTCATGTACGCTGCATACTTGATCTTCTCGAATCTTGATGCCTTCCTTACATGAACAGTGGTCGGACAGGAATAGCTCATTCGACCAAGGGTACTGCATAATACCGCATAGCGTATCGACGGGTCGATAGTACCAAATGACCTCGAATACTCGAAGACCATCACTGTCAACGGACACGCTTTGAACGAGGGCGAACCATACATCGCCATACTCATCGCCTCTAGCCTCTTCCTTTTCCCAGACAGTGCCAGAGTCGACAGTGTCGCGTGCAGTAGATATGGTGTCACCAGGGCCAATCTTGCCAAGGCCAGCCAGCGTAAATTGAGTGCCATGTATAGGTAGCATCGGTCGCTGCGCGATTACCTCTAATCGGAGTCGGTCTATCCGAGCGCTGAGATCAATAAACTTAAGTATTTTACCAAATAGCAAGTGGTGAAAGCAGTCGTAAATGTATTTAGTCACAATGGTTGAGTTATCTTCGTTACGTGCATTGCAGGGCGTGTACGTTTGAAAGAAAAACACCTCGTTCCACAAAGAGTGAAAGTAGGCTCTTCTATCACCTAGTACCCCAACAGATTCTTTATGTAGAAAATCAATATTTGCATTGACAGCAGATCGATAGTCTTAACGAGGGTGTTTAGACATCCACGTTTTGATGACCTCAATTTTATCAGATTTTGCATAAAGGGCGAGAAGCCAGGCCGCAAAGTCTCGTCGGAAGTGATGAATGGTCACGGGCCGCTCAAGGGCACGCATGACAGTCAGAAAATCGACAAAATACTTTGCTAGATCAGCAACCCACACAAAGAGCTCAAAAAATCTCCTGTATTCTGGCGCTGGTGATCCCAGCTTATAGTATACATCGCTCGTGGCGTTTTCCTCGGACTGGATCCATATGTTGTCTCTCGTCTGATGTCGTGACTCTTGACCATAGTTTCCAATAGGTAGTGCGTGTATACGAACTCGACGCACGTAGAGGCTCTGTGTTCCATGCGAGAGCCTCCCGTCGAAGAACAAGGATGTGGAGTGAGGTGCCGTGCCAAGCTGACTGAGTGAGCACATTTCCTCGGGTCTGAACTTGGTATCGCAGTAGACGGCAAAGTCGTCAAGCTGTAGCTCTAGAAAATCATCTTTGGCGTATCGTTCTGGTAGTAGGATTCTCAGAGCATCACGTTCCGACGCGACCGGACACGGCGGGTTGAATGGCGTATAGCAGGATCGTGGGCTGGTGAGCATACATTTGGGGATGTGTACCAAAATTGGATATGAACGTGTAGGGCTGTCTTCTTCGAGGTAGTCATCTTTCGATTCATCAGAGCTATACACTTCATCATAATCGATGCTGACAGCGTCAGGATCCACGTCGAGATTCACATCGAGGTCCATGGCGTCACTGAGCGGTAAAATAATCAGGGATACGAGCAGAAGCTAATGTTGGTGTTTATGGAAGCAGCATAGTTCGGGGTGTTAAGAAAGAGATGCTCTGTGTGTGACAAGGTGAAGGTCAAACGCGGGCCAGGCGTTGCGTTTGCCCGTCTGCCAGCGTTACCATGCGTTTTCACGTGAAATTTGATAAAGAAAATCACTAACCAGAAGAGTAAGAACTTCTAGAAAACAAGTACTGCGTATTGAGTTTGAGGCGGTTTACCATGTTCTGTCAAATGCGTGTCAGAACCATTCCCCCACTTCCTCATCTCCTGCCAACCTCAACAACCACAAGCCACTGCGTAGGAAACTCGCTGCGACATGTATAAGGAAAACTTTATTATACTTCACATCATCTAGGGCTATATTCCACTCTTCCATAGTGGCCCGGCACATGTGACACTCGCTGCCGCCTATATTTAACTGGCACGCCGCAGTGCAGCGAGCCCACCTGACTTACACCGGGCAAGTCAAAGAATTCTCGCCACCCCTAGACGAAAGCCAACCATATTCGGTCTAACTACACGGACTATGATCCGTTGTTAAGCCCTGCAGAGTCGGGAGAAAATATTATTTTAGCTTAGCCAATACTGATAGCGAAGTTGCCTCTCGAACAGCTGCGCTGTCAGCCCATAGAGATTGGCTCGAGCACCCGGCGGTCGCCATTCAGTATATTCACAGGCTGGATAAATAAACAAACAAACGCAACTACATGGAAATGCGCTGGTTTCCTATCATGGAAAGCCATCATGCACCACATTTTACACAACCCAAAATGTGGTTCTTTGTCGGTTAGGGAAGGTCACTCTGAATGCACGGCGAATATCAATTATGCTTGACGACCCAGCCTGACAAGGGCTGGAAGGTCTTCCTGATCCGGACACGACCTCGCCACCAAGCTGCACTCGACCCACTCGCCGCGACCATCACCGCGGGCGGGTACGGCCGCCTTTCCAAAGCGGATGCTCAAGGTCGGTATGTTCGGGTAGGTCGGCCCCCGAGACCGCAGGTTTTGCTTCCCGCAAAGTCCTGGACCTTGCCGTCGGCCCTTATGCTGAGAAACGCCATGATCCAGCCCGAGATGTACGGCCGCGCCGTGCCCTCGCCATCCCCTTGCACGATCCGGCCCCAAAACGAGCCAATGTCAAACGCCACGCTGTGCTCACAGGTCCACGCCATGTTTTCGAGCTCCTCCTCTACCAGCCGGGCTCGACAAGGCGCCCTGGTAGTCGACCGTGTCGCCCACCAGCGTCACCGACCCCAGGCCGCCCTTGAAAGAGTCGTTCGAGGGCCTCTTGTTCATGAGCGTCTGCACGACCGACATGATCCGCCCGATTGCCGGTGATTTCCGCTCATCCTTGGACAGCGGCTGCGTCAACCGCGCCGGGTTGCCGTCAAAGTAGTGGCCGACCACGTCGTTCAGCTGCTGCGCTGATACCGTGACGCCCGGAAGCACTACCGCGTCGACGCCACGCTCCTCGGCCATCGTCGTGGAGAACGCGGGCGTCGCCCAGTGCGACAGCCACGGGTCTCGCACACTGTCGCGGAGCTCGTCAGACATCTGCTGCGTAAATATGGACCCGTTGAGACTATCGCGCAAATTGACGGCGAGCTGCTCTGCGCCCGCGTGGCGGATATAGGGGCGCTCGCGCGCTTTGGTGTACATGTTTAGGTAAGTGCTGAGCTGCCCGAGGATGCTAAGCCACACATCGTCAGGGCGGTTGGTAAGGTTGCGGCTTCAGTTGTGGGCGCCAAAAGCTTCGTGCACAAAGCCGCGCGAGGAAAATCCCGCAGTGGCCGGGTTGAGCGACATGTAAATGGCCTCGTTGTAGCGTTGCGTAGAATACATTGCCCAGAGAGCCTCAGACGGCTCTCCGCTGGTGGGGGTCCGGGTTTGTTCCAGGCACTGTTGAGTTTTGCGCTGATTGCCAGCGTGAGAGACATGTGTCTAAGATATGTATTTGGTGAACTGGATCGAACTTGGGCTAATACCTGGACCATACGGTAGAGAGGGTCTATTCGTGCTCGTCAGAGTTTGACGAGTTGTGTTATTGTGACTGACGAACCGTTGCCGCTTGTGGACGTGAATGAGTAGCCACCCGCCGACAGGTGCGGTGCTGAAGGAATACGCGCAATGAAAGACTATAAGATCGGCCTTTAGTATATCTGTGAAGAGATAAGATGTACCCCGAAGTTTATAGTGACGTACCTTTTTGGCCACAGAAGAAAGCCGGGCAATAAAAAGGATTGAGTATTGATCAAGTACTTATGTTGATGTAGATCACTGTGTTAAGAATCCGGTATCTGTTGTTCGGTGTGTATCGTCGGCTCGTGGGTTACGTTGGTGTTTCCCGTGCCGGTTCGCATTGATACATGTACCAGCGCGTGGAGAAGACTGTTCGAGGAAGCAGACATAGCAACAAGTCAAAGCTCGCTCACCCCGCCGCGTGCTGCACCAATCGCCATCGACGTGTTGTTTGGAGAGCTTTCTCTAGGCTTTGTGCAACGCTTTGTTCCGATTTCTCCAGTGATCGTAACTTTTGGAGCCAACCGCCCAGGATGCATGCGGCTGCGGCTTGTCCACGAATCACATTCAGTTCAGGGCCAGGCCCCTCCCTGCCAATGGATATTGAGCTCTGCCAGGCTTCTTCTTGAAGTCACCTAGGATTGTTCTTCGGGAATGCGCAGTCAAGCTTGGTCTTGAGCATGCATACTTGTAGATTACAGCTGGATAGGTAGTAGCACAAGCTAAAGCTGCATCATCAGCTATTTTTAGACTACTTGCCTCCCGCAAAATACAAACTCACCGCGGTATGCCATCCATACATGACTTCGATTGTAAACGCTGATGCTTGTGTTCAACATGGTATTTGTCGCTCCGAGTACATCAACATATTATCACCGGCGGCCAAATCTTCGACTAAAGCCCCCCGCTTTCCCTTTCATGTTCTTGCTCCTCAGCTTCAGGCGCTTAAAGTTGGTGTGCGCAGGCTCGTTCACCTTGCACACCGGAATCTTGACTACGCCTTCCTTGGCGGGTTGCTTCTTGCCCTCCGTATTATCCGTATCTTCGTGCTCGCTATACATATTCTCCTGCTTGTCGAGCTGCGATTCGGCAACCATGTCCTGCGAGTCGTCAAGCGGCGCCGTCGGCCGCTCCGTAATGGTGGGACGCATGTTTGCGCGTCGCGTCGTGCGCTTCTGGCCCTTTTTTGTGTACACGACCTGCGGCTGGCCGTGTAGGCCCGAGTGGTCTGCATCCTCGGGGCTGTCGCGCATTCTTTCATCGTCTGAGCCGCCGAGCGGGATGTGTCGAACCTCGTGCTCTCTCGCCGGTATGTCGCTCTCCTTGGAAGTGGCGGCAGCTGCGGGTTTCGTTCTTGGTGCGGTAGCGGACTGTGCAGAAACCCTCTCAGCTGCCTCGGCCTCACGCAGAGCAGCCATGTCATCGTCGTCATCCAGTTTATCGTCTTCCACCTTCCGCAGGCTCGCAACGATCTCACTCAGGCCGCGGCCGAGTAGCTTCCTGGGCAGCTTGAGCGGCGTGGGCGCACCAAATGCAGCCGCCTCGTGTGGCGCCGGTAGCGTATGTCTCCTCAAAAAAGCTGGCGTGTCAAACTGCAGCTTGGACACAGATCCCGTCGTGGGCGTCCTGACTCCGGCGCCAGCGCCCGCGTCCCGGACTTTCAGAGGCGTCACAAAGGTGTTGAGCTCGTGAGGCTTGCTGCTTGACATCGGTGTGCAGCTCAGCTTGGACGCATCGTCGGAACTTCGGCGCCGGCTGGGCGTTGTATCATCGGCATGTCGACGGCGTCCTCGGGGTGTTGTGGGCGATGGGTCATTCGTGCCGCTCCTACTCGGCGTGCCCAGCTCCTTGCCCATCAATAGATCAAACAACCCCAGCACCTTGCCATCCCGCTGCGGCGTGGGCCCGATGGACGTGACGTGCACCGGGCTGAAGAGCCTCCTAGAGATGGTGGGCGTGCTCATGTATTGGTTTTCGTCAAGCGTGCGATTCTTCATTGGTGTTTCGGCATATTTATTCTTCTTGAGCGGTGTCTCGGTAGGCGGCCGGTCGGGGCGCCGTTTCTTGAGATTTGGCGCGCGTTCTTTGGCCGGCGGCACGGAGATTTTGCCCGCGAGTATGTCTCGAGTTTTATTGTATTCTGTGTATTTGGCAGCTATAGATCTGGTTAGAGCAAAGTCGGTGGCGGGCGGGGGCAGTCGGCCAGGAGCTGCGAGTACCTATCATAGGATGGTCTTTTATATCCTGTCGACTGGGCTTGGAACCGCCGTGGCCGGCTGCCCAGTCGCTCTCCCACTTCTTCAGGACGGCGCGGATGTGTTTTAATTTTTGCTCATGCGAGGCATTTGTTTTGTCGTCCATGGTTCAATGGTGGCGAGTGTGCAGGAATTCCGCTGTTGTGAATGGGGGCAATCATTGCTATGGAAGTTGATCTCTGACAAATCGCGTTGGTGCAATGGAGGCGCGGCACGTGAGCTAGTAAAATGCCACCTCGGAGAAATCGCGTTTACACACGCCACGCACCCACCTTCCCAGTTTAGGTCATAGACACAGTTGCAGCTACTATACACCAACAGCTATAATATAACTACCTATAAAACAT
>JAPFSE010000485.1:0-19479 GCA_030777785.1 Beauveria caledonica | reverse complement strand
ACATGTAACATTCCCAACAAGAACCCGCATAAAAAAGACCCGTCAAAAGCACAAGAAAGACGAGGAAGAAAAGAAGAAGAAAAAAAGGCAAAAAAAAGTAAAGCATCGACTCCCAAAGCGCCGGCCCAGGGGGCTTTTTTCTTGCTAGTATGCTGCTATGCGCTGTCTTTCTTTCCCACTGCTACTCTCGCCGGCATCTCCGTTTATAAAAGCCACCGGTTCTGCGCTATGGATTAAAATATATAAATAGAATAGATAAATCAAGAATATTGCGGGCAAAGCAGACCACATTGCCATGCGGCGTCTTGTCATGTTCGCCGGCGCCAAGCCTTCCTCTTCTTGAGGTGCTTTTGGAAAGTCTCCCTCCTCATGATAGAGGCTGCTTGGGGACTTCGTCCTCGGGTGACCAAAGCATAGGATTTCGGCAAATCTTTTCAGCGGCGTACGATCGGTACCGGTCCAAAATATCCGTCGTAGGCAGCTGCTCAGACTGCGGACCAAAGCTGTAGTGGGCGACAATGGCTCTACCATCTGCCACGGCAGCGCGGCCCGTCTTCTCAGGCATGGTGACGGAAAAGTGCTGCTCGTCGTCCTGGCCGATGGGCTTGGCGCCGTTTATATCTTTGCCGAGAACGACCATGAATTGAATGCCGAGACGCTTCAGCTGGAAATCCCAAATGTTAAACTTGTACTTGTGAAGCTGCTTGTTTTCCAGATTCTCAAAGAAGCTGTAGTGCTGCTGGGCACCAATCTGCCAGCGGCCGAGGCCTTTGCCAAAGGCATGATACTCGGTGTGAACAATGGGAGTGCCATCAAGGACGTGGTCTGTGCGATTGCGAATGGGCAGCCATCTGTGCTTCTTCTGGTCAGGCGAACTCCACTCGAGCATGTCAATGTCTTCGTGGCCCTCGTAGTCGGGCAGCGTCGAGGCGCGCCAGTCGACCCGTTCGCCAGGCTTGAGCTCTGGGTAGGAATTCGTGGTGTCGGGCAGGTACGGAAGAACGGCGCCGAGATTCCAGTGAAGCCAGCTGATCATGGGCTGATTGACGACGTTGGCAGAGACAATGTAGTACTCGGGGTGGGCGAGCTTGGTGCAGATCATGGAGAGGATGGCGTCGTCGTCGATGAAGACCTACATACAGGATTAGAAAGAGAATTGTTGACAAATAGGCCACCATGGAAGGATCGCCGATATTGCAGTGCTTACCACATCGTCGTCAATCTTGATGTATAGCGTGTCATCGTCCATGCCGTCGTAGGCGCTGGCGAAGCCGGATGCTTCTGTACGGTCAACATCTCGTTTACTGTAACGGCTCTCGGAGTCGAGGAGTTTCTGAAGAAATTCGAGATCTTGTTCTTTCTCGGTACGTCGCAGCCAGATGACCTCGTCAATAAGACCGCCGTTGCTGACGAGGTTGCGCTATGATACAGGGTCAGCTTCGATCAATCACGATGGCAATGCAGAAGCGGCTGTGTAGGTCCTTGAGAACTAGGGGCTCGAGACAGGCAGTGACGCGCAAAGCTAGGAAGCACCTCGAGAACGCAGCTACAAAGAGCCTCGCCGAGGAGGCCAGCCTTGGCTCCCGTGTGGAAAACCCTTGAGCCCGGCTCGGCAGAGACCAAGGACATCATTGCCTTCTCAAAGAGCGCGCTTCCTTCTTCTTTTTGTCCTAGAGGGTCCTTCGTACCTTGAGGTAGCAATCGAGAATGGAGACGGTGTTGCGGCGGCCGTAGAAGATGAGGACGACGACCTTCGGGACGGAGAGGGTCTGGCCGTGGGTGGTGCTAGAAACGTTGCGGCCGCGAACCAGAGGAATGCCCTTCGAGGGTATCTGCTCGCCAATGGGACCCGGGCAAGTCACCTCGTGCACGCGCGCGGTGACGACGGGCACCTGCTTGTGGCCGCCGTGCAGCAGGGGCGCGGGCAGCAGCGATTCGAGGTTAAGCGAGTGCCAGGTGTAGACGAGGAGGGCAACGAAGAGCACCGACACGAGAACGGCGCTCCGCTTATTGCGATGGACCTGCGCCAGCATCGTGTGGGCTTGATCGCTCGCTTGCGCCGGGGAATGACTCGTTTCTTCGTTTTGGAGGGCGGTGGTCGGAGGTGAAGACTGTCGCGTAGATTCCAGGGGCGGGGGATGACTCGTTTCTTCGTTTTGAAGACTGTCGCGTAGATTGCAGGGGTGGGGGGGAAACGAGAGCGGGAAAATACAGATGAACCACCAAAAAAAGGGGAGAGATGACTCGCGGATAGAACAACGAGTGAGCGAGTGAGGGCAAGGCTCCAAAAAAAAAAAAAAAAAGGGAGCGAGGGGGTAGCCTTTCAAGTATGTCAAAGACGAGAGATTGACGAGGAGAATTATTTGCCGGAACTGGGGCGTGATGGGCAAGAGGCAAGAAAGAAGTAGGTACCTAGGTTTGGTAGGTAAAGGAGCAAGCAAGGCAGCTAGCAAGCAAGGCAGCTAATCTTGGTTGTGGCGTTGTATGGCCCCTCTACCAGTACTTGATCCGTAGTACGGGACGGAGCGATGAATTGGGACGAGGCGTAGTATAACGTAGACGTGATGATGATGTATTCTCTAAGCTAGTGCTAGCTGTGCGGATCCTCTCTTATAGGCTATAGCACGTGACTATACTATATTTATATGCCGTCTCGCCTCCTATAATGCCCTTATTATCTCTAAGCTACTTATAACTACCATACTAATTTATAATATAATATAAGCCCTATTTATCTCTTTATGTAAAGAACTTAGGCTATAAGCCTACCTTTTGTGGTTATGGCCTTAGGCCAACAACAGCCGACCCGGCCCCTAGAAGGGGGCCGCACGGACCCTACGCTATATTAGTGCTACCACCGACCTAGTGTTTTCTTCCTCCTTTTTACTCTCCTTAAGAGAATTATTAACTATTGTGACGCCTACTCGCAGCTGCCTAGGGCCAGTCCGTGACACTTTACTATTACTCCTAATCTATATACCTACTATCTTCTTCTATATTAACATTATCCTCTATATTCTCTATTAGGATACCTTCTTTACTTATCTATATTACCACTATAATATTTATATCTATTACTACCTACTTGTCATGGACTGGCCCTAGGCAGCTGCGAGTAGGCGTCACAATAGTTAATAATTCTCTTAAGGAGAGGAAAAAGGGGAGAGAAACATTTTTATTCTTAGATATTATAGATAACACTTTAGCTATATAACTAGCGTAAATAAGTAACTTAGTAAGAGTATTTCCCTTCTTTAATACTATATATAGAAAAGACTAGCTTTATTAAGGCTTAATTAGTGCTTTAAGTATCTTCTTAATATTAATATAGACGTGGTCTTATATATAGTATATATATACTAGGTACACTAATAGGGTATTAAGACGTATGCTATTATACTTAGAAAGGCTTATTACCTCTATTAGCCGCTACTATCTATATAGCTAGATTTAATATTTTTTATAAAGTAACTATAAGGACTAAGTGTTATTAAGGTCTATTAGATATATTCCTATATATATTTATGTAGTAATTGCTAGTAGGCATGTGGAAGTAAGAGTGCGGGTAGAAGATGTAGAAGAAAGAGTTAAATTAATAACCTTATTCTTTCTCTACTATCTAGGAAAAGACTATAGCTATATAGGTAAAAAGAATATACTCCACTAATTCTAAAACATCTTACTAACTCACATTTAGTAAGTCCTATAATAGTTATATCTTATATTTATGCTAGATACAGTGTTTAGCTGACGTGTCTATTTTATCATGACACACTAACTGTTTTAAGCCTGAAATCTGTAACTTTAACCACACACATAGTAGCCTTTTTGACTATAGTAGGCCCCTATTAGGTGGCCCACTTTTAAGAATTTATCTTATATAGTGCTAATTACCGAGTAGGCTAGTGTTAGACTACCTATGTGTAATAGCACTATCTAAGTCGCGACCTTCACAGGTCGTGGTTAGTTTTGGTCTAGTAGATAGTGCTAGATTGTGCGCTGCGTAGAGACGTAACAGCTAGTATTAATAGCTTTGACTAGCTAGTAGCTAAAGCTAGGTTATAGGAAGTACTATAGGTGGCTCTTTAATAAGAAAATAAAATGATTTAATAGCCTCTAATAGTTATATAATCTTTTATAGTAATTACTACTAGTTATAATATAGACATGATAATAATGTATTCTCTAAGCTAGTGCTGGCTGTGCGGATCCTCTCTTATGGGCTCATACCTGCTTTCGGCTGACAAGAGTTTATGATTTCATACTACGTATTAACGCCTAAGTTCTTTTATCGCAAAACCACTCGGGTCAATGCACTCAATGCGCGCGGCAGCGCCCTATGTACGTGCTTACCTACCAGCCCAGTAGGGCTGTAGGTACCTAGCTTCTTGGGCTGGCTGGCTGGTCCACTGCGGCATGATCTTCGTCCCCACGTTGCCAATTTTCTGCCAAGCTGCTGCCACTGCTGACACTGCCAATCCTCCCGTCTTCCCGTGGTAGTTAGGCCTAACTAGTTAGCGAATGTCTCGATAACGAATTGGCGCGCCGGCATTCTCGCGACGAAAAAAAGCAGGAATCATGACCAACCTTGCCCGTTCAGCCCCCTCTCCAGGTGTCGACCAGCATCACTCTCATTGGCTCGGCTTGCTGCTGGTGGCATCGTCTCCTAATGATCGCAAAACTCTAAATCTCACAGCTCAGAAATTGGCAACAGCTCCCAGAGCTAGTCAACTAGTCAATGGCCCGCCCATCTCATCTCAACCATCCGCCCAGACACCATCATCCTTGGCAGCCCACGTCTTCTGCACCAACGCCGCATTTGGCAGTCGGCTACTCAACAACTTTACCTTACAGCAATGACTTCAACTGCAAGACATTGGCGCACTGCCCATTGATGCATCATGATAATGTTACTACCATACACATTCTAGCAACCATGGCTCTCGCACAATCATGCTACAGAAAATCTCACATTACGTGTCCCGATTGCAATTCGCCAGCTGTGCCATCTTTGATTAAGTACTATGCCGCGCCACGACGTGTCATTCCATGGGTATACACTGCCAGAAAAAGTGATACAAGAGAAAAAGAGAAAGATCATGGACAAAAAGGTCCTGCCAGAAATCCCGTTTTTACTCTTCTCGTAAACGCCTGTCATGACTGCATCAACTAAATGTCACTAAATGTCACCCCCATCGAGATCAACAACACAGATCCAACTGCAGGACAAGTTGAGGATCTGACAGCTCGAATTCTCCTCAGCAACGGCCTGGGTACGTGTATCGCGAAGGATCCGCATGCCCATTCACATAATTGTTCGAGTACCCATTCACCTGACGCTGCTGGTGCCGCAGGTACGCCGACACGTCCTTGTCGCTGTACATGCGCCCCGCCGTTCCTCGGTGCTGCCCATCGAATGTTAGCCGCTCGTCTTCATCAATCACTTTGCTCATGTCCTTAGAAAAGTCCCAAAGTGGAGAGTGCTCGAACGAGTTGTCGCCATCGTACAGTCCAAGTCCCGTGTCTTCCAGCGGTGCCATGCGTGCCTGCTCCAAAAAGAGCGGCACTCCGGGCGGTCCGTTTTCCATCTCGAACCCAAGATTCACCGCCCCGTACAGAGAACCATCCTCCGGTGACGGCACGTTGGCGCTGGCACCCCACTGCTCATTAACAGACTGGTCCGTGCTGCCTAGGATAGACCCTGCAGCTGGGCCCGACAGCATGCTCATCCGCGTCGCCTCAACTAGCTCTGCGTTGGGAGTCTCATTCAACTTGCCCGTCTTGTAGTAGTGGTCCACCATGACCCTGTTGGCGTCATACGCTTGTTTGGTAATGCGCGAGATGTGGCTCCACGGCTCCATCACCTTGAAGAGATTATCAATCATCTCTCGAATATCTGCTTCTGTCACTACGCGCGAGTTGATGCCCCTCCAAGGAGGGCTTGTCGTCTTGCCCGCGAGGTCATGGTACAAGTTGTGGCACAGGGCCACGACTAGCACGCGAATCGCTTGCGTGCACATGTGTGTGATGGAATAATCCCCAGTCAGTCGTATTGGTAGCAGCGAGGGATACTTTTCGTGCTCGCGTCGAACCACGTCACAAAAGGTGGCGACGCTGATGGAATGAGAAACCGCCTGTTTTTGCGATGATAGTACAAAGTCCCGCGGAAGTCGCTGCAGAAGATCTGGATCAGTGCCGTGAACACCTGGCAGAGAAAAGCGATACAAGTCCACGTGGCTGACACCGATGTGAGAGTGTAGGTAGATGTAGCCGTTGCGCTCCTCAGTGCCCATAATGCGCTCAATAACCTGGTCAGTAAGCTTGTATTGCGCTGGAAGAGACATGTGGAAACATCCTATTTCATTCTGGAGAGTCATAATCTCCAACATGACAGCGGACGGTTCCGGTCGTGAAACGTTGGCTTGAGGGAGTGTCAGTCGCTTAGTCGCCCTGCTATGGTGATTAGTGCCAAGATTCCTCGTGCGCAGCCTCGGTCAACACTTACACCTGAATTCGGTGCCTCAAATCACATAATCGAAGTTGCCAAGCATGCAAGCCGGCATTTTCGAGGTACAACTGGGGGTTGTCATGTAGGCGGTCGGCTATCACAGGACGGTTCCCGCGATAGGCTTCTTCCGTGCAAGGTAGTCGGAGCTTCCAGGTATCATTGCGGTTGGCAAGATACTCATCATAACCTCCGGCAAGTAGCCGATCCATGTAGAAGTTCTGCCACACTAGTCGACGTAAGCTCTCCTGCTCGATCCAAGTGCGGCCTGTGTATATTCCAGAATCCCAGTTTGCTTGCAGGCCGACCATGACGCGAGAGCCGATCCCGAGGCACGTCCAGACTCTAGCATAGGAGCCGAGAAAGAGGTTGAAAAGGGTATTTAGAGTGGTGAGCAGGAGGGATTCTTCCGAGAATCGATCAATACTTCGAATGAGATATGACTCGACTTGATTGCAGCATCTCTGGCCAAAGTCACGGCCAACTTCGCCAGGATTTGCAAAAAAACACGCAACTGAGCATATCGCGGCGGCCTTGGCCGGATGAAGTGTCATGTCCTATGAGGAATTAGCCTGAAGGTGGATGACGTGGGCGAGGTAGAACAGAGAGATACACACGTCAATTTGGCGCCATATTGTAGGAGGATGAAGGAAGCCCAAACTCGGCATCCAGTAGAGACAGTACATGTACACTTCAAAATGTCGTGAGACAATGTCTCTCTTGATCATCTTGTCCCTGCAAGAACTGTCAGCACGCTCGCGGGTGTACTTGCAGTGAAAACAACATACTCGGCGCCTAATACGTTTGGGTCTAAGAGCATAACGTAATAACCTTGAAGGTGACTGGTGGTTGGGCTATTGGCTGACAGGTCCTCGGTAGATGGCATGCTAACAGTGGTCTCTGATGAGGTCGGTGCGCCGTCGGTGCCGTTGGTAGCGCTGTAGCGAACGCTGGTAAATTTTCGCTTGGTGGGTGTATACTCGCAAACGAGATTGCTGGCCTCGCAACGTCGGCAGCGAGGCAAATCGCCGGAGCATTTTGTCTTGTGTGAGTGGCATTGGCTGCAGGCTCTTTGTGCGCGCTTGCGCAGGGTACCCGCCTCGGTGTGGCTAGCGCTGGGAGTTGTTCTTGAGACGCGATCTGTAAATCGTGACCTGTCAGTCTGGGAATTTGCTTGAGAAGGAAAACTCCATAATGATCCATAGTGTGCGCATGCGCTACACAGAAGTGCAGCGCAAGCAGCTATTTATTAGGAAGCAGTTTGATATTGAAGCAGGTACCTTCGCGCAGATTGTCGGTGCTCTGAAAGCTGCAGGCCAATTCGAGGCGGACGCAATTAGTGCAGGGCCCGGTAGCCGACTTGCCTGTGCATTTTACCTAGAATGGAACGACGAGGTCAGCAAATGCGCGACACATGCTACACAACTGCACTTTGCGCCATGGCCGTGCTTGATGATGCACTCCGGCAGCTGGTGTTGTCTGGGGCGCCGGCGGCCTGGATGTCGAGGACGGGGCTGGAGGCTCGACTGGAAGCGAAAGGAAGGAAATTCGGAGCTGACCTTGCGCAGCCTGCAAGTGCGACAGCAGTCAGGAGTGGCATTGGCCGCCCTGTAGCGTTTGGTAGCTGGAGAAGCCGCCGACACAGCGGGCGAAGACTCGCCTGACGATGGCTGTTTGCCAGAGGACGACTGGGCGTCAGCGTCGATCAGGCCCCGGGTATCCATGGAAGGCAGTCCGCCGCAGCATCAGAAGGCGAACAGTCAGATGAGAATAATATGTAGAGGGAGCCGCGGTGTAGACGTTGGCTAGGCGCGCTCCTGGGACGATGATGAATAAAAAAGAAGGGAGACAAGGCCGGAAGTCGTAACGGCCGTCGCAATTAGGTAGCTCTGACGACAAAACGCCTGTAGCTTGTGCGGCTGTTGGGTAATTGGCGGAGACGACCGCGGAGGCGGGGAGAAGGCGGAATTTGCAAAGAGGTAGCCAGACTTTTTGTTGCCAGGCCAAGGGTGATCAACAAGTGATGAATAAGAAGAGATGGGGAGGGTGGGAGAGAAGGTAAGCAAAGAACTGGCTAGCCAAGAAACGAGGACAAACAATGGATGGAAAAAAAAGAAAGATGGAGTAATCAAACGGAAAACGGTGGCTAGAGACAGAACGGTGACGTTCGAACTGGAATGAATCGGGGGTTGAAGAAGAGAATAGGTAGGTAGGTAAAGCACAGAGAAAAAGACAGCCAACGCAGGGGACGAATTGGGCCGGCTATCGCGCGACGCCCGCTGGCTGCTGCAGCGCTGGAAAAGTGATTGAGTGGCAGAAGAGGGGGGAGGATCTAGGTAGGTAGGTAGGTAGGACAGGGAGGAGTCCCGGAGGGGCCAGTTCTGGGGCAGCGTTTTGGCGAGAGCCAGGCCGAGTACCAGCGCGCGGCATGCAGTGTACAGCGTGCAGCAGTGGGTACCTGTACCAAGCTACTACTGGGAGCCTGAGAGAAAGGGAGGTAGGTAGTCGCAAGTACATGGACATGATGGAAAAGATTATCTAGGTTGCTAGGTAGATGCAGGTCTCTAAAGAAAGGCAGGGAATGAATGGAATGAATATCTAGCTAGGTAATTATCCGTAAGGATGATGGTAATAAACAGCCCTGGCAGTTGTACGGAGTACTTGGGTAGCAAACGGGCCCTTCTTAATTCCGCTCGCTGCCAAGTTCCGCCACCGCCCCTCACAGCCCCGTCTGGATTCGGCGTCCAATCGCCTCCCCCCCTCGACGCCATGCAGCCGTGACGCCCTGGTATGCGCACTAAACTGGCAAACTGGCTACAGCTGGTCATTTTTTTTTGCCATTTTCTTGACTCGCGGTTCGGCCTACAAAACTTGGCGACTTGGTTTGTCTCATATCGTTTACCGACGGTCCGACAAGCAAGCAAGCAGGAAACATGGGGGGGAGAAAAGAAAACGATATGTATTCAGCTTGCTAGCTGCTGATGCATGTATTCTCCACGCAAAAGGTAACACAGACAACCGGCCAAACGTGCAGTTTCGTCACGTCAAGCTACTCTTGTCTATTGGTCTTCTTTTCCGTCGTTGACTCGTGCCTTTTCCGCTTTGCTAAATAGTGAGTCTTGCCTATGATTAACCCGCGTAAACTAGGTAGTTTGTGCTGCTTGTTGGCGGGGGCTCATGCACGACTCAGCCGGCACGACAGCCACTCAATATCCTCTCCCTTCTTGCCGCATGGATATCTCGTCGCGTTGAGTAACTCAACGGTCGCTGCCTTGGTGCTTCGTTTCGGCAACATCTCCCGTCATCTGCCCGTTGTTTGCCTGTAGCTCTGCCCTTGGCTGCTGCACTAAGAAACTCGAACTATTCTCGGGCGCCTGCTCTAGTAGGATCGCTGCGTAGGTCCCCGCCTGTGGCTGCCGTGCTGCCGTCATGTTCAATTTTGGCTGTGTTTTTGCCAATGTCACGTCAAGCGGATGCCAACAGATATGTATTTTAGCTTAGCCTCTTTGCCTCTGTCCCATACACCACACGCGTCGTGGCAGCGTGGCGGAGGTGCATGCACAAGGGAGGCAAGGAGGCAAGGCAAAAAAGATGCAGCCTTGAACGAAAGTGGCTCTGGCTGCATCGCCGGCGATCATGGACATCTTTGAACGACTCTGCGATTCCTGTCTGCCCTGTTTACCCATCCCGATCGTCTAGCCTGTGAAAAGTGGCGTTCATCACGCTCATGGCCATCGTGTATTATTCGCTCTGCACGAGGTCAGCAAATGCTCAGCTAATGAACTACCACCTGCCGATGCTACCACCATGACGATCAAAATATCCTGATGCAAGAATCATTTATTCAATATTCTTTAGCCCTTATGCGCCAATGGCAAAACAACGGGGCGCTCTCGGGACCGCCATTCAACTATTGCTTCCGAGTCCTAACATATGTCTTGATTTCGGCATAATAAAAGTTCAGCCACATCGACGAATCGGTATTCCGCCTGGACCAAGCGTTCTGCATCTGCACAGGGATTGCGGTTTCAACATTGCCTTGAGATTCCGACATTCACACCCAATGACGATGGACAAAGCTGACTAGCGACGCAACCTGCGGCTATGCATGGCTCATCCCGAGGCTTCCGTCTGCGGATGAATCAAAACGATTGTGCCAACCCTCGGCTGTCGCCTTGATGATCCCATCAGCTGCACCTCGTCTGGCATAATGATCCATCATTCTACTCTGTTTGGACAGCCCTCTGGAACTGCAGAGACCGCTCCACCACACCACCGGCCCAGCCCCTGCGACTGGCTCTCGGTGCAGAAAAATGCGACGTTGTTTGGCTTTTGATGCCTTGCCATCCACCTCTTCTTATAGCTACAGTCACGCAACGCGGGCAAATTATTGGAAGCTCCTACGATCCCCACCCAACGCTGGCCAAATTCCAGAATGACGTCGATGAGTTGGACAGAATTAGCGGCAATGCCATTGTGCCGATATACATGCCGAAATGTAGATGGGGCTTGTGCCGCCAATGACTGCCAGTTTTGTGACGACAGTCTGTCTTGGCAAAAATGATGAACATTTGTGCTTATTACCGCCAGCGTCCTTACCAGATGAAGGCGGTGATTCTCTCACTCACAATGATAGCAAGGTATTAGCAAGCAAGCACGGTAGCAAGTTGGCTCATCGATCGATCAGCCTGGGCAACTGCTCATATGCCGGAGTACTGCCATCAAAATGTTGCGCTGGCTTGCAAACTCTCGAGGCCGCTCCTTGGATGACCTGGTGGGTTGCATCTGCTGCAGACGGAAACCGCCGATGCTGTTGGCAACCTCTGTACTTGCAGGATTCGGCATTTCGATGGCGGCGGGAAACCAACACATGAGGCGTCGTTGAAATGGAATTACCAGTATGGTGCAAAGCCGCATTATCAAGACGTGTTGGGTTGCTGAGCAGGAAAGCTGCAGACGCACAAACTGTCGCCCTGGCCAGCCGCTGCCCGTCTCGTTGTCTTGGTTTTGCTTGTCCCCGCCATCATGCGGTAAAGTCCGTACCCATCGCGGCTTTCTTATTACCAGATGCTCGCTCGCGAAATGACCGAAAAAATGTTTAAAAATAGCGTTGCTGCCCGTCTTCACCTTGTCCGTGATTACCAGGCATTGCCCCAACAGACAAGGTACTTGGCTGCAGGCTGCCCCAGAGGACCGACATGGCGAGGCTCCATTGGATCCCGATAGCCGAGCTGAATAAGCTCGTACGACCACTCCCTTGCGGGCCAGCTGACGTCGAAGATGTGCTGCCGTTTTGGCGCGAGGCCAAGTCAATGAAGGACCAAAGAAAAAGGAAAAAGAAAAAAGGCAAGTCTATTGCGGGATATATACATTAGCCATGGCCGGGCTGCTTGGGGAGATTGGGGATCTAGTGGACAAGTAAGCGCGGGGTGTCTGTCGTTTACTTCTCACCCCTGCTGCCCTGCAGGACTGACATGTTGACACGCCCAAGCATCTCATCAGTGCGCCTTCCATGTTTTATGCAAAAGACATTCAACTACGTAATAACGTGCGTAAACATTTACTCAGCCTACCAGTGTCGGAACCAACTCTAAAATTTCCTTCTTCGCTTGTCTCCGTTGCCCTTTTTTTCTTTTTTTCTTTGCTAACCGCTGCGGAGAACGCCGCCCATCTAATCGTCACCAATTCTTTTTTGTCTTCTTTCTGTTTCCTCCTTTTTCCTTTCTCTGTTCCTTCCTCTCCGTGGCTGCCACATAGTAAATGCACTTGTAGTAACCAAGACGTGGGCGAATTTACATCATAAAAATCCTGATTCTAAATACAAGATTATGAGCGGGTGTCTGCGGCGCATAACTCGTCCCTGTTATCCATTGACGCTGGGGCTAGCTAACTGGCTCATTATCTACAGAAAATGCGGCAATAATGAACATTTCTTCTCATCTCACCATCTCACTTCTGACAGGCACGGGAGAAATTAACAAGGGAAATCAAACGAGTTGATGAACAAGGTCAGATATTCAAACAGTAATAGACATCAATATACATCATGGCAGCGCATCGCTCAACAAGGTCTCGACATACCCACTGTACTATTCTGTCCGATTGTTTACTTCACATCAAAATGCAACAGAAAAAAAAAATCAAGCCGTTTAAACTCCTACTTTATCGTTCCATTAAAGATGGAACCAAGCCATCCCGCCTAGACGCCAACATTGTCAAAAGAAGCCACCCTATTTCCACGCTCAGGAACCGGGCACGGGGAGGATGGGGTACAGCGAGTTGCCGCCCTCCTTACCCTTGCCGAGCGTGCGAGGAGGCAACTGGGGGCTCTTGACGTCGACGTCCATGGCGTCGCCGTTGCGCTCCGCGTCATCGGGAACGTACTCTCTGCGCTCCAGACGTCCGCGGACGTACTCGCGCAGGCCCTCGATGACGCGCATGTTCTCCAGCCAGCGGTCGTACTGCTCCTCGCGCTCGCGGGTGGCATCGCTCGTGTCTGACGACTCCGAGGCGGGCGAGGCGGGGCTGTCAGCGGCGGCCTTGGGGGTGGTGGCGCCGCTGAACGGCTCGGCGGGACGTGACGGCAGAGGGCCGCGCGCGCGCTGGAGCAGACCACCGGAGTAGCGGCGGCGCTCGCTCATGTCGAAGCTGGGACCGAGCGTGGCCGTGGCAGACTGGCCGTAGCCGTGGCTGGCGGCGGGCAGGCTAGTGGGCAGGCTCGGGTACATGACGGCGGCCGGGCTGTGACGGGACTGGGGAGAGAGGCCAGCAGCAGATATGCCAGAGGCAGACGGACTTGGAGAGTGACCCGAGGTGTAGGACATGGAGCTGGAAGGAGGGGTGACGGCGGGCGTGCCGGTCGACGAGATGGCAGTGAGAGGGGAGGCCATGTTGGCGGCCGAGACGGCGTAGCCATCGGCCATATGGGCGGGAGATCCGCGGTGCACGACATTCGGCGAGGGAGTGTTGCGGAAGCCGCCATAGCCGTGATCGCTGCCATTGTGAATATGTACGCCGGCAGTAGCATGGTTGGCATTCTCGTAGATGGTGTCCTGCATTTGGCCGAGAAGATTGTCAATGTGGACGAGGTCCTTATGGGTGCGGGCGCTAGGCATAGGCAGGTAGTACTGCTGAGCCAGAGGGTTGTGAGCAATGGGAGGAACACCGGCACTCATACCGCCAGAGACGTGCGCAGGCTGGGGCATATAATGATCAGCAGCCATGGCGCCCTGGGGAACGGACAGGGAACCGTGGAGAGGAAGAAGCGAGCGGCCAATGTCGGTGTAGGACGAGGGGTCAATGTGGCGGCGCTTGGCGCTGCCAAAGAAGTCGTCAACCATGTCGTAGGTACGCTTGCGATCATAACCGCCAGCGGCGGCAGCGTTGTATCCAATGTGCTCCGCGCGCGGGGCGTTCAGAGGCGGCTGGTTAAAGTACATGCCATAGCTCGCAGGCTGCTGGGGAGCATAGTAGCCGCCAGGGTGACCAGGCTGGGGGTAGCCGGCGTGACCAGAACGCATTTGGCCATTATGGTCGTAGTAGCTAGGGGCTGCTAGATACGTCAGCGGTTGCTCTGTTTTGCATGGCAATGGATGAAACATACCCTTGGACTGAGTTCGATAGTTGAAGCCGCTGTCCTGGCGGGAGAGGACAGAATCGTCGGCATGGGTCTTGACGTGCTTCTTCAAGTCCTGAGGGCGTTTAAAGGACTTGCCACAAAACTCACACTTGTGAGGCTTAAGAGGGACATGGACTCTGATATGTGAGGTAATGTGGTCACGCTTGACAGTGGTTGTGCGGCACGAGTTCCATTGGCAGGTCAGGCTAAGGTTGTTTGTGCTTTTGCGGCCGACATGGCGATCGCAAATGTGTTCCTGCGGGCCAAAGGGTCAGACATGGTGACGGACGGGTATGAAAACAGCTGGGAACTACGTACATAGAGAATTTCGGGAGTAGCGAATTTTTGAAGGCACTGGTTCCAACGGCATGTGAGATTGTCTTCAGCAATGCTGGCCATGGCAGCCTCGCGCGCGGCGGTACTTGAAGGCGCAGGGGTGCCCGACTTGGAGTCGCTGCTGTTGCTGCTCACGCCAGAGGTAACCTGGGAAATGTCGGGGAGTTGCGACATTGCAGCGGTTGATTATACGTGTAGTCGAATACAAGAGGCGGGCGCCAGGGCGGTTCCGGATGATGGTTTGAGTTGGCGCTAGACAACGACGTTTTGGCGCGCGTGGCAAGGTGTAGCGAGAGGAAGGATGAGGGTTTTTGAGAAGTGATGGGGAAAAAAAATTGGCGATGATGCAGGTCGAATGTCGGTTTGGATGTAAGCCAAGAAGGAAAGTCAAGAAGCAAGATTGAAATTCTAATAGAGTAGAAAAAGAGCAATGTTGCGGGGAGGGCGGTTGGCTTTAGATGTGCTGATACCGGAGCCAAGTCGCCAGGTCTTGGCGCGAAGACTGAAGGGGCGAGCGGAAAGTCTTGGCGGTCTTGGCATGCCAAGCTCAGGTACTCCTTGGCAGAAATACTTGCTCAGACTAAAAGTTTGACAGATGGAAAAAGTAGCAGAGCATGCAAGGACATGGGGATATGCGGCGGAGCAGAGTTTGCCAAGACCGCCAAGCTCTTGGCGGTCTTGGCGGAAGACCCATCAGGGCCATAGCCGGTGTTCGATTGGATGTTGGGCTGGTTGTGGGGCGCCGGCTCAGCATTCGCCTTGTACACTGACAGGCTCTGGCCGCGTTCCAGGCTCTTCTGTTTCTCCAAACAGCGCCCACCCAGTTGCCCGCTTGCCAGCGTGCGAGCCCAATCTTGGGCAACACGCAACAGGCAACACAAGGCGAACAACAAGCAACACCCTCAAATCCTGCCCTGGTCGGTTGCTTTCGCCAGTTTAGGCCACAAGCAGCGCGGGCTCGTCTCTTGTGTGATGTGATGGCATCATGCTGCCGCCGATACCGTCGACGGTGCACGCGATTCGCAGCTGCTCTCAATAATGCCGCCGGCGTCAGAGCTCTGAGCAGGTAGGTAGTGGAGCGTTTGCTTGTCTACTAAAACTAATAATCTCGTCAGAAGACCAGAAAAGGTGCACATGGCCGCCCGCACAAATTAAATCCTTCCCACCTCTGCTGGCTTCGTTTATAATTTACTATGGCTGACTAGAGCCTGCCTGGCGGCCGACCTGTCTACGAGTCAGAATAATATGTAGCACAACTGCCTCAGAATGGCATGATCGACAGTCCGTGGCTGTTTCGCTGCAGCGTGAGCAAGGGCGCAAGAAGCGGCGGCTGCCCTTACCAGTGTGATGCAAGGGTCGTTGTGAAAATAGGCATGCAACTTGATTAACTACCCCTCTTGCCTTGCCCTCCACAATCGCCCTCATGGACACCCTGGACATGGCTTGAGCCTGGGCTGCAACGTGACCTCAAGCTCTCTTCCGCGACAAAACGACTCGAACCGGGAATGTCGGCCCGCGACTGTATCCGACCTGCAGCACTATTTACCGTTCGGCAACAATCCGTCCCTGTATCTTGCCGGGGCCGAAGGCTCCGGTCTGCGAGCTAATCTCAGGCTTGTCAGTACCGACGATCGCCGAGACTGAACAAGAAAGGAATCAAGCTTTTCCGCTGAGCGCCCAGTCTTTGTGCCCCTCCGCCTCCGCCGCAGGCTAATAAGCATGCCGAGAAATCGCTAAATACGTGGGGCTGCGCCCGGGGTATGCAAGAGTTGACAAGTATGACAAGTTGACAAGCACACAAAGCACCCATCACGCTGCAGGAAGAGGCCTGCCCTCCCGGTCACGAAGTGTGTCTGTGTATCTGTGTGTCTGTGTGTCTGTGTGTCTGTGTGTCTGTGTGTCTGTGTGTCTGTGTGTCTGTGTGTCTTTGTGTCTGTGGCTGTGTCTCTCTGGCTGCCCAGATATGACGCATCAGTCTGCAGCCAGCCAGCATCGCCATCTGCCGTCTCTCTTGTTTCTTCCTCTTTCGCCCTGGCGCGCATATTTACCAGCTGGGTGTTGTGGCTGTTTCGTCAGCCCGCTTAACAAGACTCTTATTGACTGCTAGCCTGACGCGGAATTCAGGCCTGTTCGCACGACCCCGACTTTCGCCCAAAGTTGAACCGCGGCAGTTTGCCTGGCATCGCTCTGCTGCATTACCAGTAGTTAGATGAACTACTCAAAAGGGCCGCCTTGTGCGTGATACTTGGACTGATCCCCTTCAACGAACACACTACCGCAGGTCAAGTCTCGGCATCGCCCTGAGGGTCAGATGGCGACATGCATGATTGGGCCACCAACTGGTGTGGCTCGCAACCGTTTTATTACGAGTAAGGTTTAATGGCTCAGCCACGCCGCCGTGCGCCCATCCGCCTCCCTCCACGTGTTGCTTAATTCGACGCACTCTGGCTCGAATTCGCCGACCCTGGCCCAAGTTTTCAATGGCTTTGGCTTGGCACACCGGCCAATCAATACGCCAAGAACGCTGCCAAGCTCTCTCAACCAGGCGCAATGCGGGTGCCAAGCTGATCAGAGGAACGACGAATTTCTGCTTTGCACAATCGAAACCAGACCAGCAATTGCGCCATGGCCAAGCATAGCCAAGCAGTTTGGCAGTTCCCAAGACGCATAGTTAGCCAAGCCATCTGCCCTTGGCTTTGTCGATGATTCCCCGCAGTGCGACGAGGGAGCGTAGCTAAGGCTGCTAGCCATTATTATCTTGAGGCTGGCGCGTCGATTGCGTACATGCCCAGCTCTTTAAATCTCGCCGCGTGGTTCTGGACTTGGCGCCTCAAGACCGATGGCCGATGTTCGCTCGAGTTCTTGCTTTGCAACCGCAAGTTAGCGCGAAGCGTACAACGCGGTGGCAGTTGTGTTTGACACACGACCATGCCCGCCTTTTGACAGAGGGGTTTGCCAGCAGGAGCCAGTGACGATGACTGCTTGCCTCAACCTTGTCCGTGGTGCACGTGGAGTCCTGCAGCCAAATATCTCTGCCGACACTGTACGGATATGCAGGCCCAAATACACGTATGCATGGCACGACAAAGGTTAGTCAGTAGTCAGCGTATCTCTCAGTCCAAGCATGCATGACAGGACAGTCAAGGTCCGGTGGGGCCTCACTTCCAAGTATGTCATATGCAAATCATCACGCAGCAAGGTGCCCTTTGGTTCGCTGCAGGCCTGCTTCGATCCGTTGTCACCACAGAGCCAACACGACCAACGGCCCACGGCCCACGGCCCACGGCCAGCGGCACCAATGTTGGGCTCGCTACCCTTGCATAACACGTCTGGAAGTGAGGTAGCCTGTCGCTATGCGTTGCACCAAGTTTGTCTTCCATCGGAAGATGGGTGAGTCGACTACGCACGCAGGCAGAGCGAAGTAGTGCTATGTCATAACAGTGTCATATCGAAAGGGCGGCTCGAAAAGCGAACACAAACACAAATACCGATGGACTAAGCCAAGGTTGCGTGGGCTCACACCAACCCTCTGATCCAGAGATGCAATCATATCTTAGACATCTCGCTAGGGAAACAGCTTCGGCATATCCGTAGCCTGAGAATTCTGTAGCCCCGATTTCACAAAGGAAATGTGGCATGAGGTCTCGCATCTGATGATGCAGCAGAAAGCTTTGGTGAGCAGCTTCGGTGAATGCTGCATCTTGCTGCGACAACGTGCTCTCAACTACGGCTGTTCTATAGCACCGTGTTAGCTTTCCAAATGAGCTCAGTAGGCTCACATCTCGGCGAAGGATACTTCAGAACCACGGCTGTCCGGGGGTGCGGGAGGTCGGAAAGTATCCGATGATTAACTTGCTTCCGCTTTGCATGTTTTCGAGGAAGCAGAAGTGCGCCGGCACGTTGGCAACGAAATTGTCGTCGATCGAGAGACACGGCTGAGGTTGCATGACAGCAATGATGTTATTGACTGCCTGCTGCCCCTTGCTCTTCCGCCACTAAAAGGTGAGAAGACAAACCGAGGGATAAAACGGAGCTACTGCCGCACGACGCCCCTGTCCATCGAGGGCTTCGGTAGCTAATTAATATGATTTCGGAATCGCGCGGCGGGGAGGCCGGTCAAGGCATCAAATGGGTAAACAGGCAATAAGTAAGTAGTGGGCGGCCACAGGTTGTAAAATCCTTGAAACCCGGGCCCGCGACTCGCACACCTTTTCTTTTTATTCGAAATCAGCATTATGCGGACCCTTTTTTGGGGGGGCCTGTCGTGGCGTCGAAAATAAGGCTGGCGAATCAGAAACGAGGTTCTCGCCCAACAGGGCTGGCGTGGCTCTCGTATTCTGGTATGAAAAGGGAAGGAAAAAAGAACAATGAATGTAGAAAGGGTCTCGGAGGAGAAGAAAAAGGGGAGAATAACTATGATCCTTTGTTTGATATAGGTTCCGAGTGGGATTTTCCATAATCCTTCCCCTTTTCTTATCGTCGTCTTTTTTTCTTCTTCTCTCTCTCGCTTTCTTCTTGAAACATTGTTGATGGATGCGCACCAGTCATTCTTTTTAAACCAGCATTCCTCCTGGTTGTATGGCATGACAATACCCCGTCCCGACGCTGGATTGAGACGTCGCGTTGCATTCCCTATATTCAAGCAGCATATGGATACACATTTCCGATATTTTGATCGACCCTCTTGAGGCTAGGCCGAACAAGACAACCTTTCCATCCTCCCGTTCTGCAAAGCCGATAATACCGTTACAACCAATCCAACTCTCTTTTCCCATTCCTCCGTCTTCGACATGGAAAAGTCTGGCAGCTGGCGTGACATTCCCTCGTCGCTCTTCCACGGCGGACGCTCCTCGCGCGGCCTCCGCGCCGCCACCTTGTTCATCTTCGTCATCGTCCTTATCTTCGTATACGGCGGCGGCGGCGGCGGCAGCAGCACAACTACCGCCGCCACCGGGGGCTTTTCCGGAGATCACGAGCCCCCTACTGAGCCGGCAGCCACTGGCGGCGGCGGCGGCGGCGG
>JAPFSE010000484.1:0-59721 GCA_030777785.1 Beauveria caledonica | reverse complement strand
GCTGTCTTGCGTTTGTAACAATTATATCCTAACGAGCTCTAATAGATAGATAGAGTAGTATATGATAAAAGACACTTTTCTAATTCAGTTATAGGCTTACACTATAAGTTTACTACTAAGGTTATATAATGTTCTAGGTTATATAATGTTCTAGGTTATATAATGTTCTAGATTATATAATGTTATATTAGTGAAAAGTAACTAATACTAGATTAAGCTAATTTGAAATTCACCTTGAGATGGAGAGCTGCCACGATACTATGCCTCGTCGCGAACTAGACAAGACCATTGTATTAGTTCAAACTCTCCCAACAATCCTGCCGCTAGATTCTGGCACTAGACACAGATCCAAGTCCCGATTCACATCATTTCCCCACCACTACGCACACAGTAAAGTAGTGTCCGGCGTGCCTGCATCGGGCGGCGGAGAGCTTCCCGCATTGACATCATGGACCCTCCAAGGAGCGACTACGGACACCAGGTGCCGTTTGCGGCATTGTCTTGACCAACCCAGCTCCTTCACCAACCACCGATATTGCACCATTGAACCTCACATCAGGAAAAATGACAAAACCCAGAGTCATTTATTGGTTTCGCACAGACTTGCGATTGCATGATTCTCCGGCTCTCAAGGCTGCTCTGGATCTTGACCCGGAGGTACTATGGCCGATCTTCACTTGGGACCCCCACTACGTCTATCGAGTGCGAGGCGGACTCAACAGATGGCAATTCCTGTGAGTAGGCTATTTACGCAGAGACTGACTCAATGGGAGATTACAGGATATTGACTAGCCATTTTTTTCTTCTTAGTCTCGACTGTCAAAATGATCTATCCGCGTCCATCACCAAGCTCAACCCCAAATCCAAGCTCTTTTTGCTGCGCGAAGCCCCGCAGACAGTCTTCCCCAAAATCTTCAAAGCGTGGGGTGTAACTCACCTGGTGTTTGAAAAGGATACCGATAGCTATCCCCGCGAGAGAGATGCTGCGGTCGAAGCCGCCGCCAAAACGGCGGGCGTCAAAGTCATCACTCGCTCCGGCCGGACACTCTGGGACAGCGACAAAATCGTGGCCACGAACAATGGCAAGCCCACAATGTCCACCACGCAGCTTCAAGCGGCAGGCAAGAAACTGGGGCCCATAGATCGGCCCATTCCGGCGCCGTCAAGCCTGCCGGACCCGGGAGACATGCCGCTCGACTTTGACCATGAGCACCCTTCTAGCAAGCCAGATGTCAACTCGGAGCGCCGCACGAAAACGGACACAGAGTACAAGAGCATAGCCGGTGCCAAGGGAGACTTTGGCATCGAGACCATGGAGGAGCTGGGCTTCCCGTCGGCGACCACGCCTCACAGGGGCGGCGAAACGCGGGCGCTCAAGATGCTGGACGCCATTGCCAAGGACAAAAAGTACACGGCAACGTTTGAGAAGCCAAAGACGAGCCCTGCGCAGTTTGAGCCGCAGTCCACCACGCTCCTATCCCCATTTCTCCATTTCGGCGCCCTCTCTGTGCGAGAGCTGTACTGGCGCGTGCAAGACATTGTGGACGGGTACGGCAAAGGCGCGTCCTCGCCGCCGGCCAGCCTCACCGGGCAGCTGCTGTTCCGAGACATGTACTTTGCCGCACAGGCAGCCATTGGGCCCAGCTTCACGCAAACCAATGGCAACGGCCACTGCAAGTTCATCCCCTGGCATCTCCCCTCCAAGGTGGATCCGGCCACGGGCCTCAGCACCGGCGAGTACCGCGTCGACTCCCCCGAGGCGGAGCAGTGGTTTGCGCGGTGGAAGGCCGGCATGACAGGCTTTCCGTGGATCGACGCGCTGATGCGCCAGCTGCGGCACGACGGCTGGATCCACCACCTCGGCCGCCACTCGGTCGCGTGCTTCCTCACCCGCGGCGGCTGCTACATCGACTGGGAGCGCGGCGCCCAAGTCTTTGAGGAGTACCTCTTGGACCACGAGCCAGCCTGCAACGCCGGCAACTGGCAGTGGCTCTCCTGCACCGCCTTCTTCTCGCAGTACTTTCGCGTATACAGCCCCGTCTCGTTTCCGCAAAAGTGGGACAAGAACGGCGACTTTGTGCGCCGCTGGGTGCCGGAGCTCAAGGATCTGCCGGCCAAGTACATTTACGAGCCATGGAAGGCACCGCTGCTGGACCAGAAGCAGGCTGGCGTGCGCGTCACGGGTGACGGACTGTCGTCGTCGGACGGCGGCATGGGCAAGACGTACCCCAAGCCCTTGTTTGACTTTGGCGAGCGTCGCGAGATTTGCCTCGCGGCCATGAAAAAGGCATACGAGGTGAATCTGTTGGGCGACGACGAGCGCGTGGCCGACGGCCGCTGGGTGGACTTGTTTCCCGCCAAGGGGGAGCATGAGGACTTTCGCCATCTTGTTTTGGAGAGTGACGACGGCGAAAAGGCGGACGAGGGCGACGAGTCGGAAGATGCAAATGCTGGGGAAAAGAGAGCAGCCAAGCCACGGCAGACATCAGCGAAAAAGCAGAAAACGTAAAAAGGTATGGCATGAAACATCTGCCATGGTTTAGCTCCCTTTCCGAGGGGCCATCGCGAGTTCTGTTATATAATATACATTGATAGATGTTGTACAAAGTATTCCAAGATATTGGTTAAAATTGCACCTTTCTATCTGCGAGTCGTGCCAGCTCCCCCACCCATAGTCTATGGTCAACAGCATCGTTCGAGTTTTTCGCGTTAGCCGCCTTGTCCAGCTCAATGGTGGCCATTTCCTCGAAGCAGTGCAAGGCGCCTGTACATCCCGCCTTGAACAAGTACTTCAGAGCCTCGTCCGGATCGGTGCTCCGCAGTGCGCTGCCGAGCTGCTGGTCGGCCTCGATGTAGCCATCCTCGGCCAGCGCGCGGAGCATGGCAACGCCCTGTTCCGTCTTGCCGCGCCTGACTAGCGTCTTGCCCAATGCGAGCCGAAAGTTGGGCTCCCAGTTGCCCAGGTCGGCGGCGTGCTTTTGCTGGACTTTGCAGAGGATCACCTCGGCCTCACCGTACTTGCCCTGCCGGTAGAGAATGTCGCCCTCGATGGCCATGGCAACGGGATCGCCCGCCTTGACGAGAGCGCGAAAGCGCTGCTCCGCCGGCGCGGTGGCCGCGCTCTTGCCGTACTCGCCGTGAGCTGCCAGTATGGCTGCCAGGCTGCAGGCGGACGGGCCGAATCCCCAGGTTGCGGCGATAAACCAGAGCACTGACGCGAGACCGCTCTTGGAGCCTCGGGACCCTTCCATGACAATGCACCCGAGATCATGCAGGACTGGAGCTCCCGGTAATTGATCTGTTGGTTTTGGATAAGGGCGTTAGTGCGCGACCAATCCACACAGCGTCGCGGCAGCCTGAGAAACATACGGGTAGGCGACAACAGCTGAAAGGGGCTGTCGTGGTCGCGGAGATAGAGTGTGCATGACTTCAAGCTGTCGTAATACTCGGTTGGGGAGAGGAGATCAAAGTCATTGCTATTTTCGTGGATGAGAGCTTCAACTCGAGTTCGAGATAGGCTTGTGAGATCGAGCATACTGTCCATGAAAGCTCGCCGCCTGCCGGTCGCATCTATGGGGCCTCTAGTTGACTTCGTATGCACTTGGGGCCTCCCGGAAGCAACCAGGCGTGATTGACAGTGCGGCGTTGACCGATGATGGAGTCGTGGCCGCTGCATGGCCAGGTGTCGACTGAGGACGGACAACGCCGATCTTGTGTTGGACCTCGCTGCCATAGTCACTGCATTCACGGCGCTGACAACCGCGGGTCAGCCTCGTCCTACCCAATGCGTAAATTGTATTGGAGTCAATCTCGAAATTGGGGAAGAAGAAGATTGAGCATCGAATGAAATGATTGTTTCATACATGCGTTGTGGTTGTGCAGACTTCAAGTCGCTGGGTTCTACCTAGGTACTCTTAGAGGAACCCCGTCGTCAATAGTACCTGTGGCTGATTGGCCAATCAGCATCTAGTTCCTTAATAGGTCGGTGTCACGGCGCCTGTAGAGGCCGAAAGCCTTGGGGGCCCACCTAAATTTTTTGAAATCGCAACCTCAAGACCGACTTTGTGCAGCTCATTACACGGACAGGCCATTCAAGTTCAATCACGAATCTGTTAGCAGATCCTCTACTTTTCAAGCATCTCTGATTACTGTGAGGCTATTGAACTGGTCATTTGCCCTCAAAGTCAAAACGTCCGCTACCTCGTCACCAGAGTGCGCCGGTGCTTCTGTCCAATTAACCCTTGAGATCCATTATATTATTTTCTTCTGGTGGCGTTTACCAAAATCGTGTTGACATAAGAAATTGCCATGACGCCCATTACTCGCAGGAAGCTAGCAGAGATGGAGGCCAACTCATCCGTCGCAGAGGAGCCTTCGCCCGCGCCCAAGGCTGCGGCACCCAAGCGCGGCAAGAAGCTCGCCCTCCGGAGCAAGGAGGAAGGGGACGAGAGCCCATCCAAGACGGCAACCAAGAAGAGCAACGTGATTGTATTTGACGACGAGGAGATGAGAAAGCCCGTCGTCGCCGAGGAGACCGTCGCCAAGCCTGCGGCATCAGTGAAGGAGGATGACGACGAGGAGGAAGAGAGCGATGACGAGGCACCCGAGGCCGTTTCCACAGTCAAGGCTGCGTCTGAGATTAAATTAGCCGCCAAGGTTACGCAAAAAGCTGCTCAAGAGTACGTTTGTTCTTTCGTTACGCCGCTCGCAGCCCGCATGAACTGAGATCTAACTACCGACACAGGCAAGCGACCGCGCAGAAGCGCAAACGCCAGGAGCGCGATGCTCTGCTCAAGAAGCAGGCCGAGGAGCGCAGGCAAGTTGAAGACTCCCGCTCTAGCCCTGCCGCCGCCGACGACGAGTCCCAAAGTGTCGTCATCGCGCGTCCCACGGCGACCCGCAAGCGCCGCGGCCAGGTCGGCGTCCCCCAGCTGCTGCCCGCCGAGTTCCTCACCGACTCCTCGTCCGGCGAGAGCGACGACGACGACGCTCGGACGACGGCTCTCCAGCCCAAACGGCCCCGCAAGGTGGCCGCCGTTGAGCGCAGCCTCACCCGCCTGGACAGGGGCCCGCGCGACGCGATAGTTGGGTCAACGGTGTACAAGGTAGCGCGGACGACAGATGAGCGCATGGCACCAAAGGCGAAGCGGTACTCCCAGAGCTCCAAGGAGATGCTTCTGAAGAGGAACAGAGCGCCCGCTAAGCAGCGCGGCGGATTCCTCGCTCAGAGATGAAAGCGAGACGGGGGGGCAGGAGAATGAAAAAGGTGCCTTGGCGGGTGTGTTGCGCGAACCGCTAGACGTTCCGGGCAGGATGTCATTTCCGTTGATGCGACACACCCAGAGACTTGGGGCAGGCGGTTGCTTTTGGGGAGGACTACAAGGCAAAAAAGTGCATTTTTACGGCTTAGGAATTGGGGCAACCACAGGTCATACAGCAGGAATAACGAACGGCGTTGGAAACTCGTGACATATTCTCGTTTTGGCGACGTATACTTTGTCTTTTTACATATATATCGACCAATGTATGTGCTTTTCTTTCTCAAATCATTCAAGTTTCAGAGTATGCGTGCAAGTTTATCCTGAGCAGCATCGTCCGGACATGCTTCAAACACGCTATTATCCCTTCGGCACATTACCGCTGAAACAACAACGCCGAACTTGCATACCTTGTTCACCACGCGACTCGGCACTTTGCATCTACAAGGAAAGTCTCATGTGTGCCATACTCTTACAACCCCCTGCTTGCCCACGAGGATCGCCTTGCTACATCCCTGCAGATGGCGCTGCCGGCATACTGCTGACAGGCAATGGTAAAGGTTTCTTTGGCAGTACGGCTGCCATGAGCATCGTGCAATGAAAAAAAAAATGTATTGCATTTTCTCGGATCGGGCTGCTACCGGCGGAGGAGGCTAATTATTATACAAGTCCAAAACTAGAGTGGGCAACGCCATCTGTGACACTGTTCTCTCATCAGCGGGCAGGTTCTTGGGTCTTGCATGCCGGAAACATGCTACAATAAAAGAGATCTGGGATTGCATTCGAGTCGCCTCGATGCTACTGGCTTGCTGGGTCAACGGAGGCTGTCAGTCACTTCTCTGTTCTATCAGCTGTGCTGTGCTCCAATGATGTGGCCTCGCAACGTCAACTCTTGCAGCCACGTGCATGGCATCGCTGCCTCAAGGTGCTCCTGGCTCTCTCATTATTTTCAGTCTACGCAAACGCTCACCTCCGCAATCTCAACCGCGGGCCGGAAATCGGCAACAATGTTGATGGTGCGGTGGGAGTTGGCGGGCTTGGGCAGCGACATCCCATGGAGAGTAGAATATCAACAAGCCAGAACCACACTCCTTTCAATCAAGACATGCTCATATACACTGCATCGTGAAGCTTGGCCTGGGCCAAAGCAGCCTCTTTTGCACGGGTCGAGTTATTGTGTTACCGTGAAAGCGAGCCCCGTCTAAGCGCCTTGCCAGGCAGCAGCAGCCCGCCACGGGCGACGCTGGTTGGCTGTAGGATTCGACGTGTGCTTCTGATGGGAGGGAAAGGTAACATCTTTCCAAACACGCATGTGGCGTGCCAGCTGGCAGCAACAATTTGCAAACGGGCAACGGAAAAAAAAATGAGATACAAATTGCAGTAGCTTGGCTGCTGCTGCTTCATCCTTCCCTTCTCCATCCAACAACACCCCTTTCCTTCTGACAAACGTATTTTCCCATACAGCACATCGGCAAGCCACCCACCCACCTCCTTTTCACCATGGGCACCCGGCACCTCATCGTCGTCGTGCTCAACGGCCGGTGGTACCTCGCGCAGTACGGCCAGTGGGACGGCTACCCCGAAGTCGTCGGCATGCGGCTCGTGCAGCTGCTCTCCTCCCCGGGCCTCGTGCCCGACCTCCGCGCCGGCCTCCCGCACACCTACGTCCCCGCCGACGACGCCGAGATGCAGCGCCTCTGGCGCGACGCGGATGAGGCGCGTCAGATCCTCGACCACGAGCCCGTCTTTGACCACGCCACCAACGAATTACGCAAGTCCGAGTTTGGCCGCTGGCTCGCCGACCCCGTGGCGCGCTACACGCCCGAGCTGCTCGACATGCTGCCGTCGCTGCACCGCGACACGAGCGCCGCCGTGCTCGTGCTCGCCGCCCGCGCCACCGCCGCCCGCCCGCTGCCCGTCTGTCTCGAGCCCGAGTTTGCCAACGAGGGCTTTCATTGCGAGTGGGCGTACGTCGTCGACCTGGACGCCGAGATGCTCGAGGTGTACGAGGGCGCGACGCGCAAGACGCCCGGTCATCGCTTCGAACACATTGGGCCAGAGAGGGCGTCCGTGCCCATGTTCATCGTGGCCATGCCGTTTGGCGAGCTGGGCAAGTACAAGGACGATCGCGAGGGCTTTGCGGGAATGGTGAATGATGAAATCGATGCCATCAATGGACGGGCGGCCGCTGCGAAGAAACACTCGATGAGTATGGAGCAGTAGAGGGTGCGATCCTGGCCAGGATGAAACAACATCGTACACAGTATAATCAGATAATGATTGTTTGCTTGGCTCGAGAGAATCTACCAGCTGTAATTACCACCATACATCGATTCCTTGATGAGCGGAGCCGTCGCCTTGACTCGCCAAAATTTTGTCTATGAGAAGGATACCGTGTCTGCTTACCCTAGTCAGTTTCACATCCGTCAAGCAATTTTTGCAAGTCTTTGCTACCAGTGGCCAACTGCACCATGTCTACTGAGCCGCCAACGGCTTGAGTCCGACTTGCTGTCAACCGTACAGGTCACGGCTATCGCAACCTCTACCTGGACCACTTCTCCTGGTACGATAGCCGCCACCACGTGCTTCACACGAGTGGCGGGACACGAAGAAGCCTGGTACGTTCTTGCATGAACTCTGCCCCGTCTGTATTTGACTCGCCACTTTTCCAGGTACCAGATTCGGCAATGCAAGCCCTTGCCGTGCGCCGGCCATATCCTCTTCAGGCGTATCATATCGTACGCCGTGATATTACTATTCTCACCCTCTTGAAAATGTTCTCAAATACGTTCAAGTGCTCAAGTAGGCGGCGCAGCGCGCAAGGCGGCGCCGAGACGTTGGTGCCCATGTAGAACGCCTTTTTTTTCCGGCCATGGAGCGCTCTTGATAGGTGAGAAACGAAATCCCTCATTCTGTGGGCTTTACTTGTTGTGCCCTTCTTGTTACCTTCTTGTGATCTAGTTACATCTGCTGCTGCACTCTGTTACTCGGCCTCGCCGACCAAATAAATGTATTACCCGGCCCCCACGGCATAATTTATCGGTCTTGCGAGTTACACGAGTTTCCCCATCCTTTCGGAAATGTTTTACCATGCTCCGGCTGCACCAATCGAGCAAGAGGCCATTTGATCGCCGCGACTGAGGCGCCATGAGGCTGGTTGCGCTTTTGGATCCTAAGTAAGTATCCAGGTTCAGCTTTCAACTTGGGGATAACAATGGCAAGTAGAATTACACCACCATAAACTCTACTAGCACATGCATTGATAAGTATGCACGAAAGTCTGGTGACTGAAGGGAGAACTGAGACATGTCTAGTTTGTTGTCTCGATTTCAAAGGGCGAGACCATGGACAAGGCGCTAAGGGACCAGCGAGGAGCCATTCACTATCAATCAGGCCTCTCCGCTTAATGATCTCTGCAATCTCTTTGCCCAGGCAGATAAATCAAGGGTTCAGGACACTATCGAAGCGTACGGACCCCAAATTACGAAAGCTGGTGGCTGTGCGCAAGAAGTTGCTGTCTCGTCAATCGGCAACCTGTATCGGTCGTCGGGATCCTCTTCTCGAACGCCTGTCGAAGCAGATCAACATCAATAGCCTTGATTTTGCCTCATCAGGCTCCACTTGTATATGACGAAGCAAAGAGAAAAAGAAAAAGAAAAAGCATGCTTGCGACGTTTGATTTTTTTTTTCCCCTAGAGCTTGATCCTGCGCCGGTGGCTGTTGCGTCAAGTCAGAAAGAACCCTGGCAACTGGTAATCAAGAAGAGCGCCGCGTGGCGCGCGCTGGCAGGCTGCGTTCTGAGCCGGGACTCTTTCTCGCTTCCTTCGCCCTCTCCACCCCGAGATGGGGGCATAGTCGGCGCAGGACTCGTCTGCCAACCTGCTTGAATCATTCTTGCGTGACGTTGGCGTCAAGTTGGCTCGGGTATTGGTCCAGAACCAGCAGGCTGGTAAGTTATAGACTTCCCCGCCAATAACAGCGTAATTATTGCCTCTGTTGTCCATCCCGTCTTGCTGGTTCAAGCCGGTCCCCCCCATAGGCGCAGGTGAAGAAGCCAAGCCTATGCCCAGCACAATGGATCCACGCATCTTGACTCAGGCTGCTTCCACTTCAGTGCCATTGTTCCGCACAAGAAACCAAGGGCGTGAGCGCACAGCCAGCGCTTCTTGGTATTCCGCAAGAGATTTGACCAGCCAAATCGCACACACCGTTGAGGCTAGAGGCCGGCATGTGTCCGTAGGTGATGGCCAGAAAACCTGTTTCACGAACATGCATGACTCGCGTCAGCTCTGACGATAGGGCAACTTTGACCGAAGTTCCCGAGCCCTGATCGAGTCCTGGAATAGATCGAGAATCATGGCCTGGTATACTCCATACAAAGCGGCTCGCGTAAAATTTGCTAGTTCCTGCGTCTTCCAAATGAGCCTTGCATTTGCTCCAGTGACCAATAAGAACCGATGCAGCTCATAATTAGTTTTGCAATAGGCGCAATGCTATTAACAATTTGGGCTTTGTGGTGAGCACTCGCTCGCTTTCACCCAACGACACCTTCTTCGCAAGCCACGCAAGTCAGACCAGCCTCCAACCAGTTCTAGAACGGCTGTTACATGAACCAAAAAAACTTCAAATGCCACGCTACAACATGGTTTGGTGTTGAAGCCAACGTCTCAAAGAGTCTGTGCCATCGAGCTAGCATGGCGCCACCTCCACCATTTTCATGTACCAGTACTCCATAGTAACACAGTACTATGTCCCCATGGCGAAGACTGCGATGCTGCCAGTTATTTTACAAGAGAAAGACTGTCTTATTCGATTTCCGCTTTTCTCAGAGACATCGCAATAATGGCTTGGTATTATTGACAAGGTCCGTCCGTGGGACGATGGGGCGCATAAACAGTGCTATTAGACCGGGTGACTGGGGCTTCATTACTACAGTTATTCCAGAGGTGTTCGAGTTCTTGGGGAAAAGGATCGACAGCAGGCTGTACCAAGTTGTGCGACATGTGGCGAAAGAGGCAGAGATTTGCATGTCAACTTGCTTGTGGACCGTGGTGCGCTGGCTTCGACTTTCGACAAAAATGCGTAATTTACCTCCGGTCAAACTAGTCGCCTTCCGCGATGCATTCAGCGATGCATTCAGCGATGCTATTCGTAGACAGCACTACTGATAGTCAAAGCAGCATTGTCGGTAATCCGGGTCACCGGAACGGACGTTCCAAATGTACTGCCCCCGCCCCCTTTGGAAGAAACAACTCTGTCCTCTGTCGGATCCATCCAAGACATGCATGCTTGCTCACAAATCACGAGGTATCATCATGCTGCTCTCCTGCCTCGAACGGCAACTGATAGGCGAGTGAATACTGGGGACACAGCCATGCAGATCTTCGTTCTGCTTTGCCCGAACCCGGTCGGCAATAATTGATGTTGAGTAGAGCATCGCGACCCGTCCGCTGCAAGGTCATTGATGGGGCGTATGGTTGGTGAAAGTCATGTTTGTTAGCATAGTTGGAGACAGTTGGACACTCAGCCAATTGCGATGCCATAGACGAAAGTAGGAGCAGATGCGTGCCAATCTGTACTTCTGTCCTGTGACCTTTGCGATAGGCTAAGCTTGACCGGAGTAGGTCGTTTGAGGGAGACAATCATGATATGGCATCTCAACAGGGCTTTGCCAAGAAAATTGGCCACTGTCCAGAAGTGTGAGTGTGGGTGTGGGAAACTGGAGCGCGAAGGGTTTCATCGCAGCTTCACTCTCCTAACAAACATCGTAAACAGGGGCAAGATCAGGTCAGTATGCACGGAGTACACATCAGCAAGAAACTCTCTGCTGCAATGTTATCTGCAATCGGAATAGTCGACCAGGGAACTGAGCTGTGAGGCTTTGCCGTTCGGTCTCATTCGAAGTGCCGATAACAAAGAGTACACAGCATGCTCCCCGAAGGTTACGTTAGGGGTAATTAGCTGTATCCGTCGCGATAGATGATGGCAAGCATCCCATTGGGAGTATCACGACGCGCTACTACCAAACGAGCGTGATTGCAGCATCCCAGCTCAACCAACGCAGGAAGGTTTGCACGGGGGAGGCTAGATGCCTAGCTCGTTGAATTGTCGCGTTTCACAAGGGAGACAAAAGGTGGTGTGGCATCTGTTGCACAGAACGACTTTACGGCACCTGCACCCTGGCCCTGGGATGGCGATACAGAGACAACAAATTGACACCAGCTGCGTGGCTGGACAGCTGGCGCACCAACTGGCGACCGTTTTCTGGAACTTTTGATGCTCTAGCCAGGCTGAGAGCCTGAGACAGAACCCAGAAAGTCGTCGTGTCTTTGGTGGCTTGAGAGCCCAGTATTTGCCGCATTCGAAAATGGATACTGGTCTAGTGAGCAGGGGGACATGGTATGGTAGCCAATGGACTTATAGAATTGGCGCCTGCAGGGTGATTTGGTGCCCCAGTCAGCTTCTCGATCGCGCATCTGCAGCTCCTCAGTTACAGGTAGGGATGATGAATCAGGTCATTGCAGTCTCGAAAAGCGGCGCAGACAGGGGAAGCGGAGGGCTCTGTAGCGATGGTGGAAAGATACGAGGCCAATCTACTCTTTTTTCCCCTCTCTTTGGGCGAGTCAATCGGGAATCATAACCAAGATGCCAGGTGGGTAGCGGTCACAAGAGGCGCACCAGTGTCGAATGAGTAGAGAATTTACCAAGCCATGTCTGTGCTACAACGGGTGATGTGACACTGTATTAGCATTTGCCTGTCCAAAGTAAGCAATCAGTGATCGCAGGCTTTAGCGAGGCGAGGAGGCGGGAGTCTGCACGTGCGGCATATCCGAGACGACCGAGCAAGACCATGCTAGCGCAAAGTAAGGAGACCAGTATTAGGACGGGGGCTTGCATGCAGGCATTGCGGACGTTGCTCACACTCATTTTTTTGTTGATGTGCGGACTGATATCGGAGGCGGACTGTCTCTGCCATTCGTTGTCATTGTAGTGAGCCTCATTCAAAGTTGCCATTTCGGGGCGTGCAGTGGTTGTTGCTCGCCTCAGTCAAGACTAGGCGGGAATCGGCTTCGGCGCGTATATTAGCGCGCATGAGAAAATCGCATCACGTAACAGTAGGTAAAGAACAAGTTGGGATCAATCCGAGCGGGATTAGAGTTTTGATGCGACGGGTTTGTTAAGCCCCACGTGAAGAAGCCAACGGGACGGGGTTTCCGTCTGATGGAGTAGTCAGACTCCGGTTGAGTGGTTCACAACTTGTTTGGTGTCAGCAGGACGACAAGGCAACGGCAGAAGTGATGACAGAACTGGGTAAAGAAGACCACAAGCCGTGAAAAGACCTGTCTGTAGTCTGATTGGACGATGTCATACCACGGCAAGAAATTACTTACCGTTAAATAAAGGATACTATTCGGCATTGTGGTACTGACAGATCACTACCGAACTGGCAGCTGCGTCGTACGGGCATGAATGATAAGCCTGAATGAGGCGTATTGGTACTTTTCAGTCTCTTGTCTGCCCAGTCACACAAAATTGCCGAAATCAGCATGTCTTGCATACGAGTATACATGGCAGTAGCGATACTTTGGTTTTGTTTTGCGGGAGGCTATCGGCAGAAGGAACGGTGGGCGAACAGGATGGTGGTCAATCTTGGCAACCAAGTCTGGTCAAGTGCGGAGCATGTCAGGGTCCACGGCCTGTTTCAATTGATGACCTGGTGGTGAATAACGAGCGACGGACAAGAACGAAGATGGTGCATCTCGAACCAGGCGGTATGGAGATTGATGCAGGCAAGCAGGTTGCTGGGGCGAGCTGTTGCGTGACTGGGGCATGACTACTGCAGTGCCGCGCAGACCAGCCAAGGGCCAGTGCATGGCGGGTTGGGGTGCACCTTATCCTAGCCTCTTCGGTACGTACCTATGGGCCGGCATCCAGCAAGTAGAGTTTCAATGACGAGGGCGTCGTTAATTTTTTTCGAGAGTCTGGCAAGGTTGATTGATTCATGTTTAATGCCCGTTGCGCACAGACTGCTACAGTCAGTTCGAACGTCACGTCAACCCGTTTGGCGTCCCTCTTGGTAAGCACGGCGCTAGCCACATGGAAGGAGTCCTGCGCGTTGATATTAATAACTGAAAAAATTCTGGCGTCTGACTTTTCTTACCAGAAATCCTCGGCTACAGCCATTTCTCGTCAGGGCAAGCCTTAACCCGTTGGGACGTGGTGTGGCACTTGGGGGCAGCATCGCGTGTTTGCTGGAGCTGGGGGCAGGTGGAGATGGAGTATGGAGTACGGATGGCGTGCAATAATAGCGTAGAATATGATGGTGAAGCCAGCACCTGGGGGAGGCTAGTTGATGATGGATGTCGAGCGGAATGGAATTGACTCGTCGTCTTTGGCTGGCTGGTTGGTGTAGATGGCAAGCGAGGGATGGGGCTACAAAGGTCCGCGTATGGGTAGGTACCTGTGGGTAATCAGGTAATGAATGCTAGCAGGTGTACGGATTACGGAAAGGGAACCGGCATGCCACGGTGACTGTGTCGAGCAGAGCTGGCTGAGGCGATGCAGGGTTTGTTAATACAAATAATATCTTACCGAGTGCAGGCGTTGACGAGGGTAGAATTGATTGCCTACATGATGCTAATGTGCAGAAGGTGCGGATGCTGCAGTGCATTGCCGAGAGCCTAATACCTAAATAGGTAGGGTGAGAGGTTGCTAACTACCTACCTAGAGAGCTACGTATGTAGCGCTGATAAGTATTCTGATGATGTGATACTAATGATACGGGGAGTGGCCCAGTGGGATTGGATGCCAGATTAAAGTACAATGTACAAGCGCCTTTGATCATAATCATGACCATATTTTAATGCATCAATCTTCGACTGAGGTGGTTGTTGGAGCACCGTCAAAGCTTCAGATGGCGTGTTTTAGCGCACAGCCTGGTGGACAATTGGCGGACGCTTATTATTACAGCGGCTGGTAACCTGGAAGCATGTTTCGGACCAACACCTGTACCCAGTCAACTGGCTTGACCGTTTGAATATGCGTCTGCCGTACAACCGGCAGATGATCCGGTATAAGCTGGATTATATGCAGCAAGTTTTGCACTGTCCCTTTTTTATCTCTTTTCACCGTGCACCGCAGCCTCTGCATTCTCTCTTGGGAGGCCTTGATGCTCGCGGGCACACAAGGACCGAAAAGGACAGGCGCCGAAAAGGACAGGCACCCAAAATGGCAGAGACGGGCACCGAAGCTGTGGGCAACCCCACCACCTCCACCGAGTTGTCTTGGTGGAAGGCTTCACCGGCGAGGCTGCAGCTGAGTTGATGCAGTGAGTTTTTCGCTCGTTTGTTTGTTTCTTAGCTCGCTCAATTATTCGTTCGTTTATATGCTGGTGTTTCCAGTATGATTGCATCAAAGAAACCACCAAGACTTGGCCAAGAATCTCTACCAATGGGTTAATCTGGCTGGGGCAGGCTTCACATATAACACCCATCCATTATTAACTAATAAAGTCTTCCCTCTCTATACCAGTAAGCCCCTCTGAGCAGGCTCCTAAAACAAGTGGTGGGTGGACGCTTCCCCTGTAGCAAACTCGGCGGTACTTGCTCCTTGCTGCGATTATATGGAGATTGTATGTACTTTGTCTACCCATCTGTACTGGTATAACTAATTCCTGTAGTCTTTTGTGCAACAGCATCTTGTTGAACAGATACAGGTATTTGATTTATGAATGATAGTACTTCTTATTGCCTTTTCAAAGGTCTCTGCCTTGATCATTCAGCACAAATCGATACAGACATGTACATGCTCATTCATGCTCTCACACAACACAATCTTTGATGCCACTCCTCTCTTCGCCTCTAATATTACTCGTACTTCTGCCACTAACTCTGATTTGGTTTTACAGCCGCGCTCCATCTGCTGCCAGGGGTGGCTTCCCGTCCGCCATGCCCCGTCTTGCCCATCCATGCACCATGGTCCATGGGAACATGGATCATGTTCCATGATCCAGTCGCATCCACCATCAGCCATGATCCTCTCAAGCCTCCATTTCTCGCCGTATTCCTTGTCTTTCCGCCCCCTGGTCACCTTATTAGCCTCCTTTTCTACTGGCTTTGCACAGTAACTTGGTGAGTATCTACCTGCCGCAAGCCCGCGGCGGCGGACCAGTTGCCAAACAAGGCCCCTGTCTTGACTGCTAAACTAGGCCAAGGTAGCAGCCACCTGGCCCATCGCCCATCCACCATCCACCATCCCACCATCCCATCCATGTGTCGCTGAACCCCCTTTTGTCCCTATTCTTTTGGCTTTTTCGGCTTGAGCCCTGTAATGGAGTAGATTTCCCGTCCGTCTCCATTGTCCAGCTGCCAAACCACGCGCGCCTCGTTCTTCTTTTTGTTCTTCTTTTCTTCTGCCGTCTCTTCTTTCCTCCCGTTCTTCCATCACGCGCCGCCCTCTTCTCCCCCAATTCCCCTCTGCAAACATTTCTGAGGAAACACAAAAAAAAACTCCTTTTCGGCTACAATCGCTGTTTTCGAGTTCTAAGAATCTCTTTGTTGCCTACTTTGGCGGCTTCGTTGCTATTTTAGGGGTCTTCTTGGACCAAACGCAGCTCACACCACCACGAATCGCAGGCAGACAGCGCAATTGCCCACACCACCACACCACCACCACAATTCTCTTCTTCCTCCTCTCAGGCGCTTTCGCTCGACTCGCCCGTCAGCCAAGCCGTCCCTGTTTCTATCGACCCTGACACCGTCATCATCATGCGCAACAGATCCCCGCCTGCTCGCAACTAGCATTGTTCACCAGCCCCAACGTGAAACGCCGTCCAGACACCGGTCACCCCCCCACATTTCTCTTTATTGCTTCGCCCACCCATATTCGACACCGGTCCTCTTGCTTGGTATACCGATTGCCGCTGCATAGTTCTGCCGCTGCCTTCCAGCTTCTGCTGTGGCTTTGCTCACTCATCCAATCTACTTCTCTTCTCGCTTTGCTTGTTTCTTGCGCTCCTGCGCCTCTCTTCTCCATGTTCAGTCGACTCCTCTCCAAAGCCTCGCACCCTCCTGCCAGCGCTCAATATACCCCCGATAGCTTTCAAGGCAACAAACTCGCTCCTGGCCACACCCCTCCTCCTGATCCATGGGCCGCTGGTCCCGCTCGACAGCAATCAAACTATACTGCTTCTTCTTTGGCTGCAGACGGTAAGTCTATCTTTGCCCAGACACATGCTCGTTGCTTGCCAACTTAACTTGGTTCCTCGCATATCTTCAACCCTCCCCCTCCTCTGCTCCCTGGCCTCGTCGCATCCTTTGCCTTGCCGCATTCGCTAAACACTTTCCTCCTTGTCAGCCGGGCCATCACATTCGCATCATACCAGTACCTATCCTCGCGGAAGAGGCGGCTCCGTCGGCTCCAATACTTCATCTCGTAGAGTCGGAGCTCTTGAAAACAACGTCATGGCCAGCACTACGGACCGAAGCCGCCTGCGGCGAGAACGAACATTTGTCGGCAGCGAATGCGCCGTATGCGAAGAACCCCTCGAACACACCCTGCAAGGCGAGCGCATACTCCAGTTCTCGTGCTCCCACGTATCCCACGAGGCCTGCTTCTACGAATTCATTCGCGAGATCGACGCCCAATACTGCCCGACATGCGACTCACCCCTACATCTCGATACTAGCCGCAGCGGCAACATTATCGACATCAGTTCGTCCACTCGCGCAACTGAGTTAGGCCGGCGTGCTAACTCGACTACAGACAAAATCGGTAACATGGTTCGCTCCGTAGGAAGCGACAGTCGCTCTACACACACTCCGACTCCCACCTGGGATAGCCAGACCATGAGGCCACCGAGTGTCGACAGTTCACAGCGCCGTCTTCCCCAGCAGCAACTACAGCCGCAGCAGCAACAACTGCAGCAAACACAGCCTCACCTGCAGACGGGCCTTCAGCCACCCACACCCGGCAGCGGCAGAGAGAATGGTCCTCGCGGCAGCCTGCGCGACAGTCGTGAGAATCTCTCGGATCGCTATGGTCCCCCTTCTAGACACACTCGCAGCGACAGCGACGTCACTGGTGTCACGGGTATTACTTCCTCTGCCGGTTACCCCGAAACCACTCAAAGTGGCCATCAATGGCGCCACGACTACGATGTTCAGGCCATGGAGACATCGCCTGGGAGCCCTCAGCGTGCCATCACCCGCAACCCGATCCCCTCTCCCACCGTTACGGTTCGTTCCGAATTCCCGACAATCAGCAGATCGCGCCAGCAACAGACTCTTACCTGTCTCATCACCATTGAGGTCCCGGATAACAAATGGAAACCGGATCCAGAGGACCTCAGCTCCAACAGCGTTGCTCGCCAGCAATCTTTGGGTCGTATTGATGACATTGTAGCATACGCTGCCTCACCTCCTCAGCCAGCACCTCCGCCAGCACCCAGATTTTACCCATATGAGTCACCAGCTGCTTTAGAGGAAGCTAGGCAGAGCCTCAACCGCCGCGTAGAGAGCTGGCACGGTTTGGACTTTGAGAGATTCGGTCAGCTTCGATTGTACGGGACTCTTCATGTCGGCAAGGACAAACGGTCCTGGCAAGAACTCGAATGCTTCCTCTTCGGCGAGATGCTCATCTGTGTCAAAGAAAAGAAGATTGCTGGCGCCTCGCCTCAACCTCAGTGGGATGAGAACGGAAACCCCTGCAAGACGAGTCGTGTTGCCCTCAAAGGATCCATTTTGATCAAGAAGCACCTCCAGGAAGTTGCCGAAACTGGCAACATTGACGAAAACATACTCACTCTCAGCCTGTCGGTCAACGAATTGCCGCAGTTCCACCTTCGCTTTTCGAACCGCAACCAGCTGAAGCTGTGGAACCAGGCTTTGCTGGACCTCAACGCCGTTGAGACCGCCCCCATCCGAAGTCCAGAATTTGAGCGCGCCGACATGTCGGAGACGGACGAGGAGGTTGACTGGCAGCGCTCTCACCCTCAGCGAGTCTCATCCACGACGTCATCTTGGGGTCCCAAGTCTGTCACCACTGCGCCTACCGAGTACACCAATAATTTCACAGCCAAGGCCAACCGCATGCCAGCATCCATCCACGTTCCTATCGATGTCGTCGTCGTTGTTCCCATTTCCTCATCCATGCAGGGTGTCAAGATCAATCTCGTACGCGACGCTCTCAGATTCATGGTCAACACTTTGGGAGAGCGTGACCGCATGGGTCTTGTCACTTTTGGTTCAGGAGGCGGTGGCGTCCCGATAGTTGGCATGACGACAAAGGCTTGGCCAAGTTGGGGCAGTATTTTGGGCTCTATCAAGCCTGTTGGTCAGAAGAGCCATCGCGCCGATGTGGTTGAGGGTGCCAACGTCGCCATGGACCTGCTCATGCAGCGCAAGCATAGCAACCCTCTGGCCACCATCATGCTCATCAGCGATGCCTCAACCTCAGACGCTGACTCTGTTGATTTTGTCATCTCAAGAGCAGAGGCCGCCAAGATCACCATTCACACGTTTGGTTTGGGCATGACTCATAAGCCCGATACCATGATTGAGCTCTCCACCAGGACAAAGGCTTCTTACACCTATGTCAAGGACTGGATGATGCTCCGTGAATGCCTGGCTGGTTGCCTAGGATCTATGCAAGCCTTGTCTCACCAAAACGTCAAGCTCAAGCTCAAGCTACCTGAAGGATCGCCAGCCAAGTTTCACAAGATCAATGGAGCGCTACAGACCACCAAGCGCGCCACTGGCCGCGATGCTGAGGCTGCTCTCGGAGATTTGCGCTTCGGCGATAAGCGAGATATCCTTGTCCAGCTCGCCATTGTCCCCGATACCGCATCACAGGACCAGCTGCCTCAAGATGCTTGGGACAACATCGTCTCCGGGCTCGAGGCGCTCGGTGGCCCAGTAGATCATGATGGAGAGCGGACAGTGTCCGTTGAAGAAGTCCCGCTGATTCAGGCTGATCTTAGCTGGGGCGATATTCTCCGCGAGGGCAGTGTCACTCAAATGCCGCGCCCATCACTCCTTGCCATCACCATGCTGCCTGGCTCAGGTCAGAAGAAGCCGTGGGGCAATTCCCCGCCCATCCCTCCTCACCCAAGTATCGTCCAACGCCGCATGGAGCTCCTCACATCAGATATGCTCTCTCGCGCATTGACTCTTGTTAGTCGTGGGCAGCATGACCGGGCTTTCACACTGCTCAATGAGACGCGCTCTATTCTAAAAGGCCTCGGCAAGGGTGGACTTCCGCCCGTGCCGGCCCCCAAGTCGAGTCCTTCAACGCCTCACCCCGGCAATGAAGCTTCTCCCAGCGCTGCTGGATCACCAGACCGCAAGCGCAGTCCATCACCGCCAACATCTGCCACCTCGTCGGCAGGAAACGGCAGTGGGCTTCCGTCGGCACAAATTCGCCCCGCGCGATCCGGCGAGGGTCTTACCCTAGGCACTGGCATCGATGCAAACACGGTATCGGCGCTCGATGCCGAGCTGGAAAGCAGCCTGGAGTGGATCAATCACCCGGCCGTCTTTGGCCGCGACAGCCGCAAGGCCGTCCTGCAAGCCATCGGCGTCATTTCTTCGCAGCGCGCCTTTACCTTTCGCAGTCCCATTGAGAGTCTCTGGGCCAATCGCGTGACTGGCATCAAGCGACTGGCCGACAAGAGCCGCGAGTGGCGCGAGGAAGGCGGCGGCGAGGGTGGCATCATGGAGGAGGCCTAGGTCACTTGCTCTTGACCTGGTATATCATGAGCAGAGAGCGTCCAGCGGCTCTCGCTTTACATTTATTACGACCATTTTGCAAGAAAATTTATCATCTCTAATCTCCCTTACGAAACAATCATGACTACCCAAGACACTCGTTTTAGCCCAAAGATGTGGCTTTACAAGATTCTTATTGTATCCCAGCTGGTTGAACTTTATCAGTTCAATCACTAGACAATGTTTTTTATTTCTATTCTTTATTTTTCTCTTTATTTTTTCTTTGTATTTCTTTTCGGGTTCGCTCGTCTATACGCCCTTATACCCGCCTTGGGCTGTATCATGCGATATGATGGCCTTGTTCTTGTCCATAGTTGTTACTATGCCTTGTCTATTTTTTTTTTTTTTTGTCCTTGTCCATCCCCTCTTGGATTTTCATCTGTCAATGACTTGATTATTTACATTACCTCTACGTTTTCGGATGGCAAGCAGAATACAGCACGCCTTACATCAATGTATGATTACAAGATCCCTACGTTTGCATTTCTTTTTTTTTATAATGCACTTGCCTGACTCCTCTTTCTTTGCTAGTTCTTCTTGCGCCTTTTCTTGGTTATTGATATTTTGCCATTTATTACCAAAGTACGCCCGGCGCAACAGCAATAGCTACCTGATTGTCACTTCCCACCGCGATAGACTAAAGCCAATTTCAATTTTACCCATGTGTACAGCCGTGTCTTGGTACTTGACCGTGAATGCAAGCAAATTTTGCAAGGAGCAAGATATGTATGGGTATGGTAGTCGGACTTCTTTGGCCCTTTTTATTTTCAGTACGCCGCTCTCCGGTCCGGAGAACTTTCTAGAGAACTTTTCTCTTCTATCAACAGCGTTCTGACCAGCCAGAGTCACCTCTTTCTTTCCCCTGGGCCAGATGATTTTATAGGTATTGCCTCCTCGAGTCTGTACATTTTGTCATCTTTTCTCCTCGTATATTTCCACTGCCATTCGATCTTCACTCCTCGGGTATGGGTAACATTTAGTCTTCATCCCAGTTCTAACTTCGTGTTAGCAAATACATGCATATATTTTTGACGTAGCAGGGTCAGAGAGGGCAACTCACAGGGTTGGGGCCTGGGGGCTTCGGGCCACCTGCTTGGCGAGCGACGATGATCTGGTCCACAGACAAGACTGTGCGGGCAGCCTCAGTAGCGAGCTTAATGGCCCAGTACTTGGAGGCTAGCAGGTCGAGGATGCCGTCCTCCTGTGCGTCGAGAATACCAGTACCGTTGGAGTTTTCAACGTCTACACCAGTGTCGCCATCCTCTTCCTTGTGGTGGGCGGCATATAATCTGGAAAGGACCTCAGTCGCGTCGAGACCGCAGCTTTCGGCAATTGTGCGGGGGATGACCTCAAAGGCCTCGCCATACTTCTTGATGGCGTACTGGCTGAGGCCGGGCGTCTTATCAGCGTGAGCCTGAATCTTGGTGCTCAGTTGAATCTCGGTAGCACCGGCACCGGGAACCAGGCGGGGATCCTTGGTGATGGCCTTGACGACGTTGACGCCATCATCGACGGCACGCTCAATGTCGTCGAGGTGGTTCTGGGTGGCACCGCGAAGAACTAGGGTAGCCGTTCGGGTAACCTCGTCCTCCTGCCGAAAGACGGTAACGCGGTCGCCGCCAATTTCCATAGTCTCAACAATGTCAATGTTGCCCATCTCGTCGGGCATGGGGGCACCCAGACGGGCCAGGGGCGTGGCGCCGACGACACGGCATACTCTGCGGAGGTCAAACTTGGAGAGAATCTTGATGGCAAGGATGCCGAATCTGTTGAGATAGTGGAGGGCGAGGTCGCCAATGCGGTCGCCGCAGACGACGACACGGACACCGGCATCGTAGAGCTCATTGATGGCAGTCTCGAGCTGGTTTTCCTCGCCCTTTGTGAAATCCATCATTTCCTTGGCGTTGTGCAACAGAACTGTACCCTTGGTCTCAGTCTGGCTGGTATCGATGGGGCAGGTGTATACGGCGACCTTGGAGCGACGAGCCTTCTTGATGGAGCCGTGAGGCTCCTTGGGGAAGACCATGCCGCGGACGACACGGCTCTGTTCCAGGCTGCCACCCATAATCTTGACAACGCGGATGTTGTCGACGTTAAAGTTGGCCGGGTTTTTTGGCAGGACAGCGAGAACAGCCTCGGCGACAAGGTCGGCCAGGGTATCTTCGTTGCCATTTTGCTTGCTGGCAATGACGGTGCGCAGAGCTTTGGTGAGCTCCTCCTGGTCGCGAAGGCTTTCGACCTTGTCAACAGCCAGCTTCTCGAGGGTTTCGAGGGCAAACTTTTGAGCCCTTTCGTACCCCAGGACAATGTCCGCCGTTTTGAGACCCATGCGCAGTAGGTCCTCGGCCTTGCGGAGCAGCTCGCCGGCGAGGACGATGACAAAGTTTGTAGCGTCACCCATCTCGGCCTCCTGCTGCTGGGAGGCCATGACGAGAAGCTTAGCGGCCGGGTGGACAACATCGAGCTCGCGGAGGATCGTGGCGGCGTCGGAGGTGAGGATCATTTTTTGCAGGTGGTTGATGACGACCTTGTTGCGGCCGTACGGGCCCAGCGAGGTCTGGACGGTCTGGGCAATGGCGCGACAAGCGTCGATGTTGCGTAGGACGGTGCCATCTTCGGAGTCGTAGCTGTGGTAGGGGAGGGAGGCAGAGTTAGCGATCGTGCGTGTTGGGGAGACTCGTCGTGCGGTGGTGGCGGGGCATAGGGGTCGCGGGGAGCAGTAAAGTTGGGAGAGGCGGCACGTACTTGTTATAGCCCTGCTTGAAAAGACCCGAGTTGGGGGCCTGAGGGATATTGAGTGACATGGTGAGAGATCGACCGGCGTCGAGAGTTGAAGCGGTGACGGGATGCTGTCGTTGCTTCGGCGGTGGTGATGTCGCTTCCAAGAGCTTCCACTTCAAGGTGCTCTGGAAAATCTTGGGAAGTGGATTCGTGTGGTGCAGCAGGTAGTTTGGAGGGGAGCCGGCGTTTGGTGGGCTGCCTGGGACTGTGCCTGGCGGTACAAGTACGTGGCGATATGTGGAATGGCAGCTGGCAGTCTATGTACCTGCTACTACCTAGGTAGGTAGGAAAGCTCGCCGCCTTTTCAGAGCTGTCTGGTTTGGTCAGGGTGGGCATGCAATTGAGGGTGAGAAAGTCGAATTCTTGAGTTGGAAGGTTTCCCATCACATCCGACCTTTCTTCTGCTTATCATGTTGCGCTTCGTGAATCTAGTCTGTCAACACTCGAGTTGCTGCCTACCGTGGTTGCGTGGGTTGCGTGGGTGGGTGTTGTCCCAGCGGTGTGAGTAACAGCTTACCCTGCAGATATTACAGTCACGGTCACAATCTCCGTGTGGTGGTTTGCGACGATGCATCTGTACCAGTCCCCTTTCTCGCTTCCTTATTTGGTGGTTAGTGTGTTGGCCAAGTCAACTATTGGGGTGCTCACACTTGTGTGTGCAGTCTTGCGGTCTTGTAGTCTGATGCTCTCCAAGTTCAATTGAGCAGTAAGTTAAGATTTCCCGGACAACAGGTTCACATCCATGCACTGCTAATTGCGGTCTATTGACCGAGAAACTGTCATTGAAGCTACTATGCAATTTTTCGATCATAGCTGCGACCTTTGTCCATCATCTACATCTCAATGTCGGCTCATATTAACTGTTGTGGCGTCGCGACGCACAAGCCACAACACGAGTCCGCGCTCGCAACGCTACCCTACTTGCCTACCTACTCTGGACCATGGTGCTAAGTACCTCAGGTATTTGCCAAAGGGCGACAGTGCTTAAACCACCTTCACCCCGAGACCAAATTTTCCTCTCTCCACGCCCACACATCGCCATCGCACCATTGAGTCTTCGACCCATCCTTGCGCTCGCCCTCTGGCATCGCGCTTTTGCCATCTCACCCGAGTATCCCGCCGAAATCGCACCCAAAGCGCCACTGCGCTCCCTCTGCATACCTCCAATCCGCAATTGCTGCCAGAGACAACGCGATGGCGCCACAGACTGGTGAGTACATAGCCCGCCGCCTCCAGCCCCCGTTCTGTTCGCAACCCGCGTGCGTGCCACTTCGCGTGCGTCATATTCGTTCCAAGTCAACCTTCTATTCAAATTGCCGCCTTCGCTCTCCCACCGGCCAAGCACCGCGTACTGCTTGACCCGTTTAAGGCTCCAAACCGCTCAGCCACCGGCCTATCGCATCGGTCGCCATGACGCAGAAACGAAAGATTGAAGGCACTGACATCGAAAACCTAGCCATCCCCCCTTCACTTCCACCCTCAGTCGAGGAAGCGTACCGCCGAAAATGTGTCCAGCTCAAAAACCGCACAAACGAGGTCGAGGAGGCCAACGATGCCGCCAGGCTCCGGCTGACGCGCATCAAGCGCCAAGTCGAGAAGCTGCGCATTGAGCGCGCATTCCTCCTCGAGCAGCTCTCCAAGCGCACGAGTGCCAACGTCGAGGATTCAGAAGGCAGCCCCAGCCCACCACCAACAGTACGTGTGACTGCAGACGTCAGCTCGAGATTGTTCATCATGAGCCTGTCCGGGGTACTCTGCTAACGCAAACCATCAGCCCAAGGATAAGCCTCTGCGTATAAAGCGCGGTCACCGAAAGGTGTCTACCATTGCCGAGGATGGCAAGGAGGATGGCGGCCCCGAATCGCCGACTCAGGAAGGCAGCGCGCGAGGAAGCAAGCGAGCCAAGACTGCCAATGGCGTCCGCAAGTCGAAGAAGAACACCATCCACAAGTCGGCCTTTGAGCTCTACTGCGACGAGACGCGACCCATCCTGGAAGCCAAGAACGTTGACGACTTGAACATCGAGGAGGAGCTCACCAAGGGCTGGGAAGAGCTCGCCGAAGTGGACAAGGATTCATACCAGAAGCAGGCCGAACAGAATGCCGCCAAGCAGAGCGAAGAGAAAGAGGATTCTCCCGAAGCCGACGCGGCACCCGGCAAAGAGGCTACCGATGATAAGGAAGATGAGAAGGCTGAGGACGGTGACGATAACAAAGGTGATGGCGAGGATGACGATGTCGAGATGGCCAACTACGATACAGACGACCAAGAGACATAGATGGATTAAAAAAAAAGTAAAAACCAATACTACGGATGGCGACGAGGGCACGTGTATTTTACGGCGTTTGATACTACCTTTTACGTACTTTGAACGCTTCTTCGAGCAATAGGATTTGTCTTTACTTGTTTTTTTTTTTTTTTTGGAGATGTTGCATACTAGAAGCAGGTATAAAAGACTGGGATTCAACCTTTGCTTATATTGACATCTCTTGCGTAGCGCGGGCCTTTACCGCGCCAGCTTACAGCGCTGCAATCTTGCCTGTCTACTTTCTTCTTTGTATGCGTTTTTACAAACCTTCCTTATTCCCATTGTATTACCATGAAAAGCAGCTGTAACACAGACATATGCCGAGTTAAAAACAAAATGACGCGCAGAATGAGCAAATTGTACAATCGCTACCCAGGAAAAGATAACAGGCTCGTGCCAGAAAGCAAGTTGCGAGAAGGCGGCAGTCAGTAGCCTACTCGCCAGCGTACAAATCGACAATGATGTTGATACCAGCAACAACGATTTCCATTGCAATGAGCACAATCACTGAAAAAGAGGGCGGGTCCGGTTAGCCGTTGTGCTTTTCGAGCCTAGACAGCACCAAAGGGGGAACACGTACCGATCCATTCCAACTTTTCGCCGTGGCCGTGGCTCAACTGGTCCTTGAGCACGGCAAGGAGATCGGCAATGACGTCCAGGCGCTCCGTCAAGAGGCCGACACGCTGGTCCATCTCAAGGTAGCTACGGACGGCCTGATAGACGGGTTCAAGCTGGGGCTCGACCCAGAAGAGCTCGGGCGTGTCGAGCACGGAGCCGTTGAGGTGGATGTTGATACGCAGGATGAAGAGCTCGCCAATCTGCATGTTGATCTGCGACCTGCTCAGCGCAATCTTGCCGGTGAGGGCAATCTGCGTGGGAATGTCTTTGCACGTCTCAATCGTCGACGAGATGAGCTCCTCAAACAATGACGTCTGCCGTCTGTTAGCTTTATGGATTCGTCCAAGAACAGAAAAGAAGAGGGCGGGAAGTTCACCTTGACGCTCTGGGCCAGGGCATGCGAAATGGCCAGCTTGGTCATGTAGTTGTTCTTGTCGCGCAGCGTGATAAAGTCGTTGTAGATGCGAGCTTGATACTCTTTGGTGTAGTAAAAGTTGAACTGCTCCGTTTCCACATCGTCCGGTGCTAGCTTCTCCTGCTCAAACTTTGAGATATGCTTTAGGAGCCTCGCTTCTTCGCTTTCCGACATGCCCCATATCACCACGACACCGTAGTCGAACAGGAACACCTCGGGCGTGTGAACCTGTGTATCAAAGTCTGGCACCACGTCGCCGACATTGTTAATGCTGGCGCCGAGCAGGTCTTCCTCTGTGATTTGTTCCGTGGCAATGTCGTGTTCCGACGTCGCAAACTCGTCTCCGTAGCCCGAGTTGTGGCGGTCCGGGTCCAGCGCGACAAAGGAGTCGTCGGCGCCGCCAGTCGAGTGGCGACGCTGGTAGGATCTGACGGGGTCGCGCCGGCGCGGCGGCTCCTTGGCGTAGGCGTAGGGGGTGTATATGCACTCGTCGATGAGTTTCGGGTGGGCGCCGCGGGCCTTACCCCGGCCCTTGAGGAAGCGCATCAGGCCGTCCATGTCGTAGCGGTTGGCGGTGCAGTAGGCCGTGACGCGCGGCAGCTTGCTCCTGTCCGATTTACCGAGGCGGGCGGCGTCGCGGCGAGCGTTGGGGTCCTTGATGCGCGTGTACTGCGAGTAGACGTCGCGACCGCTCTCCTCGTCGGCGTCGTCCTCGTCGAGCTCCGGGTTCGGCAGCAGCTTGAGCTTCTCCGTCTTCTTGGTGCTGCGTTGGGGGCCCAGCTTGGCTCCAAACGGCGCCGGGCTCAGTGCCGGCACCGCCGTGTGGCTGTTTCGTCGCCGCAACTTGCTGTTGAGCGCCGCCAGCACCGGCGGGCCGCCCGCGGTGTTGGGAGCTGACGCTCCCGAGCCGGTGGCACCGCTCGGGATCCCGACGGCGACGCTGCTCGGTTTTGAGGCCGCGACCCGCGTATCGGGCTCAATCGTGCGTGTGACGGGGTTGGCACTGAATTTGACATTGCGAGAGGCTTTCGGACGAGATTCGGCTATCGGGAGTAGCGGCTCTCGCTCGCCGCTGGGTGATACTGTTGACGAGTCCATGACGGGCGAAGAGTGTTGGGAAGCAATGTGCGGAGGTGCCTCGGAGTAGCTCTTCCTCTCAATTAGCCGGCATATATCCCTCAATTATTCGTATACATAGCGAGAAATTGAAGAAACAGGGTGCGTGGTTGAGGAAGCACGGCAAAAAGCGAGGAAATGTGGCTAATGTTGATGGATCGTCACTGGCCGCGAGACTTTTTGGAGTTGGCATGAATGATGTTGCTGCGCCGCTAATTATTGGCTAGGTAGGTAATTATTGTAATAGCGCTGAAGCTTGTCCACATTCGGCGCTGCCAGATCTCCACCATTGAGTTGCAGGCGGCCCTGTAACTTTGACACACCCTGGCGCTACTTAAACCTTTAGTGCATACCTAGGTAGGTACTCAAGTTGCTAAGTAAGGTACCTATTTCATCACCCTTCTAGAAGAAGCCTCATCATTCCGTGGTACAAATGTTGTACGAAGCTGCAAGCAAGAGAAATTTGAAAAATATTACCAACATAATCAATCTCGTATTAATCAACTGTCTCGACCTCAAAATGGAATCCGGCGTCCTCGAGTCGATCAATAAAGGCCTGTCCAAGACAGGCCGGCGTGTAGACACCACCATCAAGTTTGATATCATCTTCGAGCACCGTGGCGGCGGCTTCTGCCAGCAAAATACCGGTCACTGTGCAGTGTTAGGATCGGGATACGAAAGAAGGTTCAAATTGAAGTCACTTACAGACGTAGGGGCTGCCATCGTATCGTGCCTTGACAAAAGCCTTCTGCGTGATGTCCTCGTCGTCAGGCACAGCAATGCCTCGGTACTCAAGCAACTCCTTGGATCTGGCCTGTCGATCAGGACCACCTCCAGGCTGAGTGACGAGGCTCTTCAGCAGGCCGCGGACCGGTGGCAGCAATGCGAGCGCGACAGTGGCCCATAGAAAGCCCCAGTGGACGAATAAGCCCTGGAACCAGCTGTCTACTCTCATGTACTGCTTCCACACGAACTTGTCGCCGTAATATTCTGCCTTGCGCGAAGGAATCTCTGGAAGAAGGCCCCAGGTACGTTCCACAATAGCAGCGTCCGTTGTGTCGGCCAGAGAAGACGTAAGGCGGCCGAGATACGGATTGTAGTGAGATCCAAAGAGTGCATGTGCCAGAGGCAAGCTTTGTCTCTCTGGTTTCTCCGTACGAGGAGTTGGCGACAGTGCATATGGTGTGAACGCAGCACGAATTTCGGATAAGGAAAAGACATCGAATATACCGAGAACTGTGGCGAGAGTGCCACCAGACAGTGCTCCCCTGAAATTCTCCGATTAATATGCCAACGACTCGACAGAACCTGGATGATCATATGAGTGACTTACTTGACCTTGTGAAGACAGATGGTAACCTCCTTGGTATCGGCCTCGAGCTCATCACGAACGTGCTCCGCTAGCAGCCAAGTGGCCAGGTCAGAAGGCGCAGACTCGACGCCAATCTGTGGAACCATGATGGCACCGGAGGCTTTTGCGGCGCCTTCATACTTCTTGATCATGCTACCCACCCACACAGCCTCGCCTGTCACGTCAAAGTAGTGAGTGCCCGACTCGGCGCATACCTTGAAGACCTTTTCGCCATATTTGCAATAGGGGCCAACAGTTGACAGTAGGACCTTGGTTTTGACAGCGAGAGCCTTGAGACCCTCTTCATCGCCGACATCTGCGATTTCAATGCCTGTGAGAAATACTTTGTCAGTAGGCGCTCACCAGCGCATAATGTAAACCAGGATTCGAGCAAGTCAGATGCTAACCAGGTGGTAAGCGGTCCGCATTGAATTGTTTGCACTCCTCAACTACAGCCTGCAGCTTGGCCTCGGATCGACCTGCGACAGCCCATTTGATGTTGGTTGGTAGGTTCAAGGCAATATGCTCAGCCGTTAATTGACCAGTGTAGCCTGTTGCGTCATTAGTGGCCGTTGTAAAGCTACAGTCGCGGTAATGAAAGTACCTGTGGCGCCCAAGACGACAATGTCGTATTTTCGATTTTGCCTGCGTGGTGCCATTTCCCCAATCGATCACAGTTGGCGGCGACTATCTGGTGCGGGAGTGTGCAAGAACAGACGACTGATGTTGATGAGACGCGGCTGGATCTCGAAGATCAGGGGAGAGAGGTATGTGAATCTGTGTGGAGGTAGGCATCAATGATGCGCATTGACTGGATGAGAACAGCAAAGATGCGATTGGAGGATAGGTTGTAGGAGGGATGTTGGATCGAGGAGGAGATCAAGTACCTGTCCACCACCACATTCTAATTACGATATCATCATTTTATCACGGAGACGTCGACGCAACAGGCAATTTTGGACAGGGTGGCGGTAGGTCCGTCCCCATACATGCCAAGCTACCGAGGTACATAGATTCATCGCGTTGAGGTTCTGACCCGGTCTAGCCGCATTCGGCTGTTCAAGCACGTGATCTTTCACGTGGCTTCTCCTACTTTTTTCCCCACCGAACCCACCAGCCGCCAACCCTTTGACAATTCGCTTGGCCACCCACAACCACTCACGTGCTTGCCCTAAGGAAAATCACAACTCGCAACTTTCCTAGCACGATTTGGTGGAAACCGCCTCAGTCGCCATTTGCACTCACACCTCAACAACCCAAATCACATATCACCGCCAAAATGACCAAGCGCACAAAGAAGGTCGGAGTCACGTACGTACACCAAGCAATTGCAACAATTAATTCATCAGTTTACTAACGACTGTCACAGCGGCAAGTACGGCACTCGGTAAGTCGACGAAAGCAATCATATCCTACGTCTTGAATATTCGATTCGATCCGGCAAATACTCCTGTATTCACAATGACTACGACAAACCGCCATACAGACCCGCGAAGAAGTGATCATTTACTATTTGGATGGATCGCTGCGGTGACGATAGCGCATTCGGACAATGTATAGAACGAGAAAGACCAACACGAGCTCGGAATGGAAGCGCACATGCCCTCTACGGCGAGGCTGTACGGACATGTCGCGGATCGCGACACACAAATCATTGCCGGAACGAATCGAATATGGAAGGCAAAGTTATATAGCAGATGGAAACTAATCTTGTACCTACAGCTACGGTGCTTCTCTGCGTAAGCAGGTCAAGAAGATGGAAGTCAGCCAGCACGCCAAGTACACCTGCACTTTCTGCGGCAAGGTCACCGTCCGCCGCCAGTCTACCGGCATCTGGAACTGCCGCTCTTGCAAGCGCACCATGGCTGGTGGTGCTTACACCGTTGCGTACGTCTTTACCCTCTCATATGCCACGACGACATGTTGGAAAACGATGCAGCGAAATACTCGGGATCGATTGACCGATGGAACTAAAACTAACACTCTGTGCCACAGCACCCCTGCCGCTGCCGCCATGCGCTCGACTCTCCGTCGTCTGAGAGAGATTGCTGAGGTTTAAAGGGGATGAGGAGTTTTTCGGAGTGATGAAAAAAAATCAGGTGGACACATACGGCATTTACTTTTCGGACGGTGTATGGGGAACATGGTTTTGCGTGCCTGCACTACGAGTCGACGAATTTTTGTATGTTCGACAAGCCGACATTGACCACAAGAGGTCAGTCGGTAAAGCAATGAAAAAAACAAAAAACTTGCAAAGACCAGTTTCGGATTTTCTTCATATGCCAAGCGACGTGCTCCGGGACTTGCTGGGACTTGCCTCCCTTTGCTTCAAGCCGACCATGGAGATTCCGGGTCATGAGTCTTGGCTCATAGCGGCGTGAATGAACTAACGATGTAGGTTGCGACGGCGTGTCAGGTGCTAGCTGCCTGGCTGTGCACGAAAGTATGTCGATCGGATACTTAGATCCAGATGTCGCAACCGCCAACGCGAAGGTGGACGGTGCCTGCGCCGGAGACTGAGTCGATGCTGGTCTGGCGGGGTGGTCCTTGTCACGCCTGCTGCACACACCTGGCAGCTGGTGCTAGTGACCTGTGATGGGTAGTTTGTAGATGTCTGGTCTGTTTTGCAGATGCACCACGTGCCTGTGTGACACGACGGGAAAGGATGGGTGTGTATTTGACTCTCCACCAAAGTGGTCATCTGGCAGAATGGCGAAACCCAAGTACAGGCCGAGTGACGTGCAGTACCTTATCTATTGACTACCTATGGACAAGCAGGCAACGGAACTATTTTGGTTGCGAGCCGTCGCCAGTTTGGTGGGGCATTAGGTAGACTTCTGTGCCTGGTCTTCTTAGTCTGTTGGCCAACGTTTGGTGAGAACCGCGACGGTAGGTAGGCGACTTGACAAGGATTACAGGGATGCATTCGTAGGTAGGGCGTTCCGAAAACTGAAGGCATGCGGTCAGAGGAAGACTAAGAACCCGTTAGACTTATTCTTGGAAATAGCTAAAAAAAATCTTATGGCATTACGCGAGAGCCCGTGACTAGCCGTGGGTGGGTGAGCTGGCTTCAAGGCGAGTTGTTCCCTGTAGAGACAACAGACTGCAAGTCAGTTAGCCACGGCTACAGCTGTCTTCTGCGTGCACTTGATTGGGTTGAATTTCCATGAGAATATAAATACAGCCTTTGCCCAACGATTATTAAAATTTCATACATCACGTACGCTGACCAAGCTATACCCAGGGCCCCTGCATCTCTGACACTGCAGGGGAGGCTGTAAGCGAGACCTTATCGTTGGACACGTTGATAATGCACTTTATGAGATGAAGGAAAAAAAAAATTACCGAGTTCTTCCGCTTCCCGGAGTGGCACTTTTCGAAACAGTAAGCCTTGTATTTTGAGCATGAAGTTGTATAGGTGCGTGGCTAACAGCCCACAGCGAGCGTGTCGTGTCACAAGAGGGACAACTTGCATTCTGCAGTGTCACTGATCCTCGCGGTTGGTTAGAAACATGCCGTGTCCATGCCAGTAGTACTGGTACTATTACGGAGTAGAGTATCTTAGATGAAGGACTTGGATCTATGGCACCCGAATCATTTCTCGCCACCTCATCTGATCTGCGTCATCGTCGAGACGCGTAGCCCCGTTGCCCATCACACTCGTGTAATTAGTCTGTCACTACCTGGGCAGTAGGGACCTCTCCCTAGGTAGTATCAGATGCATTCAGCACTACACGCGTGACCCCTCCTTCATGAGGTAGTTGAGGAAGTGCTGATGGACGACAGCTTCCACGAAAAATAATGGCCTGTGCCGCGAAAATATCCCTGCTGGCCTGCTTTCATAGCCTAGGTACCTAGGCAGCAAGGCAGGTACTACAGTGATGACCTCGATCTGACCTGCGCCGAGTTGTTGCGTGGGACGTTGGCTTACACACCTCCAGGTAGCTCCAACAACTACGACGGCTACTCTGACACGGGCTCAGGCGGGGTGGCGAGGCATACCGTCGTCGCCATCATCTATGGGTGCCTTTGGCCGCTTTACTCACGGCGTCTACACGCCTTCCTTTCACCTACGCGTACCAGCCGGACCGCGCGCCAGACAATAAGTCGGCGCGGCTGATTCCTTGGACACGGCACCGACCAAGACTGGCTCTGGTGAGGGCCCATGGGCCTCGTGGGCCTCGGGCTGCGACTACGACCTCGACGGCGACTGCGGGGGCTCTGGCAGCGTCGGTGCCAAGTGACGTGAAAGTTACAAGACGGTGAGCTGTCGTGGGCAGAGCTGCGAAAGCAAGAGTTAGCGGGGCTTCATCGGGGTGTGCCTGGAAAAGGCATGAACGGTTGGCAGACAAAATGGTTGCTTGGACCTGGGAGTCGGGCGTCTACGTACAGTACTGTAGCTGATGAGATGGGGCGGGGGTTGCAGCGAGCGATGTGAGTGATGATTGGTCGAGCAAGTTGACGGGCTATTGGTGTCTCAAATGCACGACTAGTTTGCATGTTGCGCGGAATTGGAGGAGCCTTGCGGCAGCGGCGACGACGGCATTTTAATTATTCTTGTTTTATTTCCTGGGATGGGTAATAACGACTAGGTCATTATAGAGAGTGTAGGTGACGAGTCGTAGAGGTTCTCGGGTGGCTCGATGACATGGTCGAGGGCTGGACCAGCCGGGTGTATCCACGAAGCCCCATCAAGCATCAAGTGGCTATTGTGCCTGATTGATGTGTGCCAGCCAGCTAGTTGGTGGAAAGCTGTTATTAATCTGAAAAGAGTGTTTTGACGCGGGACAAGGCATGGATAAGCATTTGGGGGGCTGTTTCCGAGTAGTTTTTCATTACAGGCAGACAGCCACCTCCATGCCGCCATAACTTTTGGTCCGCTAAGCAGGTACCTCAGTATGGCAGGGCCTTAGACAGTCAGATGCGTACCTTCATAGCGCCCACAAGGTTTATCTAGGCAGTTTTGGCCCACTACAGTCTGCAAAGTCGTGGCGTCGTCACGCCTGAGGCAGCCCCACTGGTTAGGTGCGCAGGTAAAGGTAAGGGTGCTGTGAGAGTGCCTGATTTGCCCGTTGCAAGCTTGCATCTTTCTCCATCTTTTCATTCTTGAGCCCATCTGCGTCTCTCTCTCTGCCTGCTACTGATATCCAGAGCTTTGTTATTATTTATTATTGCCCATCTAGATTGGCCACCGCTCTCATCAACAGTCGTTTCGTCCCCCTCATCTCTCCGTGGCTTGTTTGCATGTACCTGCAGCAGGTACTTGCACAAGTCTGCCACCAACTACCGCCCACCTTTTTTAGCCTGACCCAGCTGGGCTGTCCAGTGTCCTCCCTGGACCCTCTGTGACTTCTTCCCTTACCTTGGTTCCTTTTTCCCATTTCCGCCTGCTCCTCTCTGCCTACCACCGCCACTGCGCCGCCCAACCTTTGCACCCAAAACTCTCTGCGAGCACGCCGCACATCATCCACCACTAACACTCTCACTGTCCCAAACAGTTGTCACGCTCAGCACCACGAACCACAGTGCTCGCCTCTCAACTCTCCGACCCGTCTCTTCTTCTCTATTATTTCCATCCTCTTCCGTTGCGACTTTCTTTTCATCCTCCTCTTCGTTTTTACATGTTTTCATCAGACTTGGGTCCGTATTGTCGCAATCGGCACCATGTCTGAGCCTGATCAGTGCATCATATGCCTGGATCACCTACCCACGCCCGCTAGCATTAACGGCGCTTCCTCTGACGATTCCGTCACCGCTGCCCTCGAGCACCAAGTCGACGACCCCGAGGATAGTTATCTCAACATCGTCGCTGCCTTAGATGGATGTGAACACATTATTCACGATGCCTGCATCCGCTCTTGGGCCCAAAAGACAAACACATGCCCTATATGCAGGACCCCATTCCACTCGGTGCGCGTCTACAATGGCGTCGACGGTACGACAGTTACTCCCGCCCTTGACACCTTCTTTTTCCCTTCTTGATTTAAGAAAGAAAAAAAATCTTGTGAAACTCTGCTGACCGATCCATCCACCCATTAGGAACCGCCGTTTCGACATATGCAGTACAGGATAAGAAGCAGGTTGCCGAGTTCGACGTTCAGCAGTGGCTAGGCGACAACGCCGAAGAAGAAGACGAAGAAACGAATCCCTGCCCCGTCTGCAATTCGGCCGAGCGAGAAGATATCCTGCTCTTGTGCGATAGCTGCGATGCTGCCTATCACACCCACTGCATCGGACTCGACCATATTCCCGATGGGAACTGGTATTGCATCGAGTGTGCCCACCTCTTTGAGCTCACAGAGGATTCACAAAACGCCACCGATCCCGAAGCTCCTCAACCACGCCCCAGGCAGGTTTCCCGCCCACTTCCTCGCCAACACCGCGGCTTCCATGTCCGTACCCGTGCCCGTCTGCGGCGGGCTCGCAGGCAAGCTCGCAATGCCGAGTGGCAAGGTGCGTGGGGCCAGTTCTCTGGTCGCTTCTACGAGATGAGCGACCTCGATCTCGACAACCACGAAGAGGATGAGGACCTCGAAAACTTTCGCCGCTTCCAGCAGCTCGATCGTCATGAGCTTCAACGCTGGCAGCAGCGCATGAGCATTGCTAACCGCCTTGGTGCCCGCGATGCCTTCGTCCGCACTATTCCTCCCCAAATCAGCGAGCGCCTGCAACCCGTCGCAACCCCGCCACCCCCTCCGCCTATTCAAGAGACCCGCGATGAACGCAGAGCCTGGGGTGCCCTTGAGATGGCTCGTGAAGTCGACGGCATCCCCGCTGCTAATAATGCACGCAAACGCAAGGCGACGTCCTCAACCGCATCCCCTGCAGAGCCCGTGCCCGAGCCCGAGAGGAAGCTGAAGCGGCCACGAACTCGCCGTTTGCCAACACATGGCGAGGCTTCTGCATCCGCCTCGTCACCAGCTGCGCCTGGTCCTTCCAATCAACAGCAGACACGACCTGCCGTTGCGACGTCTCCTATCAGTAGCTCGTCGTTGCGACCAGGACAGCTCCACCATACACCAAACGAGCCCGCCCTCGTCTCTGCGCTGCTCAAGGAACTGGAACCCAGCGTGCAGTTCGAAGATGAGATTGGCGCGGCGTTGCCTACACGGCACATGCCTGACGCATCCTCTCCAGCCATATCACCATCACCATCAAACCACAGCAGCCCGAGGGCCATGTCGTTAACACCACCCCCACTCCCACGACTCAATGGGCGCCCTAATTCCCCGACACTTTCCCTCAGCACTCATATTGAACCCGTATATGCCCCGGCAAACTATTCACCTACCCGGTACAGCAGCGACCACAGTGACACTGAGCCACGACCTGTGCGGACGGATGCAGTTCGAACCGTGGAAATTCGCCAGCCACGACCTCGCCGGCCTCAACCCACCATTGGGCGCACAGCTGACAGCTCTCCGACCAGGCTCTCCATGACTCAAGAGGACAAGAGGAGCATCAACGAGATTGTCAAATCGGCTCTGCGACCACACTGGCGTGCGCAGAAGCTGACTACAGAGCAATACGCCACTATCAACCGAAATATTTCGCGGCAGCTCTACGAAGAGGTTAAAGACGCTTCTGTGCTTGACGAAGCCACCCGCCAGAGATGGGAGAAGAGAGCCCATCAGGCTGTCGCACAAGCCATGTCTGATCTGACAGCCGCATAATGATGACCACGAGACGAAAATACAAGCCGACAAGCTGCATAACACATCTTCTCGACACAGTGTTGTATTGAAATGTATATCAGGCGTTGTGAATTTCACCTTGTGTGTATTTTTTTCCGGCGATACCAATCTCAATATCCTGCGACACGCACACGGCGCAAAAGTGCGACACTACATTCAACGGCACTACATACCTAGGGAGCAGCCACCCACGCATTGCAGGCATAAAGGCGTTTATCATGTTTTGGCAAGCGAAAAGAATGTCTGCTATACTTATTGGCTATATAGGACTGTATTTCTTTTTTTAAGTCGTTCTGAAGGTTTCGAGGCAACGGGATGATTAAAGCAAGGCGTTTCAAGGGCCACGGGTCTGTTTGCAGCAGGGTCTTTTTGTGTGTTGATAGCGATTCTTTTTCTTAGCACATTGAACTTTGCTGCTCATCGTCAGCTGGCGTACAGGAAGGAGAGGTGATGCATCTGATTTGTCTTGGTTGTACAATGTTGTTTCGAAAACCTTTAGAATATACACATGTCGCATGTTTTGTCATATGACAGAAAGCGGATGCATACAGAGCAAAATAAGAGAATGTTTACAAAGGATACGTGTGATTTTGCATGGCATGTCAGCAGTATCTATCTAACAGGACCCGGTGAAATTATAATAAATTGCAGGTACCGCTAGCGAAAAGACTGCGATGATCTCTCTGGGCACTTGTAAAATGATCAGGACGTTTTGGGGGTATGCAAACAAGTCTTGACGATAAGGAAAACGGTGCCTTGAAGAGAAGAGAAAAAGGAAAAGCAACGAGCGACGGCTGGTGTTGTGGTTTTTACTCGGTGGGCTGGACGCTGGGAGCCTGAGGATTCAGGTGGATGTAGTTACCTAAGCATCTTGTTACCCTCTGACGGTTGGCCGGCGCTGCAAGCTCTGTCGCGTGCTAACAAAACAATTTGGGTGGCCGAAACAGTGGGTAGCAAGGAGCCCAGCAGGAGCGCAACACCAAAATCTTTCCACGTCGAGCAGTCGGGGACAGGGCAACCAGTTCCAACGGACAGCCATGTCTTCATCAAGCAGGGGAAGCCGGACATTACGATCCGTGATTTCTTGTAAGTCTCTTCCCAACCTTTTCTCACGCTATTTTTACTCGTCAATTGGCGCTGTGAAGCAAACCGGGCAACGCCCTCAAAAAAAGTTGCCCTTTTGACATGCCCTTTCTAACCCCCATCACTACCAGCTTCCTCCTCGAGCATCTGCTCCCGCTGCGCCGCCACCCGAGCGACCCCCGTGCGCTTCTATTCTGCCGCCGCTACCTCGACCACCACCACCCCTTCATCTCCCTCGCAATCACCACCGTCACCATCCTCGCCGGCCGCCGCCGCCGCCCCCTACGACATTCGCTCCGGGCTCGTCCTCACGCGGCCGCCGCTCCTCACGCGGCCCCTACATCCCTTTGAGAATGCCTTTTTCTTCTACCAGAAGCGTCTCGAGGAGCGCCTCAACACGGCATTTATCCCCAGCATCTACTACAAGCCCGACACGCCGCGGCGCCTCGACTGGGACCTCAAGGTCGGGGAGCGCCGCGGCACCGTCGCCAAGGAGCTCGGCGACTACCACGGCAAGAGCGCAACGGCGTGGGATGACGAGCTGCTCGTCGGCGACGCGCTGAGCGCCCCGGAGACGACGGCCGCGAGCTTGCTCAAGGACGCGCAGGCGCGCATCAGCGACGACGCCGAGGTGATTGCCCTCAAGGACCTAGTCGAGGCGCCGGCGCCGCTGCCGCGCACAACCGAGGCAGATGAGCGAAACGATGTCAGGCGCCTGGATCGCAAGCTTGACCAGACACTTTATCTTGTCGTCAAAGGCGAGGACGGCTGGGGCTTTCCCGCTGACGTCCTCACCGAGTCGGAGAATCTTCACGTTGTACGTACATACCCTCTCTCCCTTTTCTTTTGTCCTGTTGGACACACAGAAGAAAGGAAAGGAGAAAAGAATCTTGCCAGCAAGCGCAAAAATAAGACAAACTAACTTTTCATTCAATCAGGCTGCCAAGCGAGTCCTCGAACAGGCCGCCGGCGTCAACATGAACACCTGGATCGTCGGCCGCGTTCCCGTCGCCCACCTGGTCGACGAGCCCACCCTCGCCGCCGACGGCGCCGTCCAGCAAAAGGGTCGCAAAACCTTTTTCCTCCGCGGCCGCATAATGGCCGGCCAGGCCGACCTCACGGACAACGCCCTCGGCTACACCGACTTCAAGTGGCTGACGCGCGACGAGCTCGCCAAGGAGCTGCCCCAGGCCTACTTTCGCGGCGTGCGCAACATGATGTCGGACAGGTAACCATGGGCAGGCGTATCGCGAGGGCGGGAAACGTGGGGTCAAGTTGTAAGAGGGAAGAAGAGTGTATAAATACAGCATGGCGAGAGAGAAAACCCCTTTCTTGGGGGATGGGGGTAGAGTCGAGGCTTGGTTCCTTGTAATCAAGTAGACCTGTACAATCACCGTCGCTGCATGCGATAAATCTTGTTTCTTTTTAGCTTGTCCAAAATGTATACCAAATTTAAATACAGTGACGCATTCATGCTGGAAGACAACGAGCGAGTGTGTCGGATTGTTCACATCACAGCATGCAGTAGGCACCACACACGCAAACTTTGATTGCAAGCGAATTCCGCAAACTAGGAGAAGAAAGATGCCCCTAAAGGTGATACATATTATGGCGATGATCAACAAGGGAAGAATTGCTCGAAACAAGTGAAGAAAATACCAAAAAAGACCAAACTCGGTCCATCAACAGGATATCCATCCAGCCAGCCTAGTCTTGACAAAAAAGTGAACACCCCCAACGCCAAAGACTCCCAAGCAAACCTCGGCATCAATCCCTGCCACACACACACAGACACATGCACGCCCAGAATTCAAAGCCTATATTTTCGTCCGTTTCACTTCCTGATCCTCTCTACGCGGGCTTGGCCTGGCCCTCGACAAAGTTGAGGGCGTCCTCGCGGGGCACGCAGTTGACGCCGCTCGTCTTGTTGTGGAATGTGACACCGTAGCACTTGTCGGCCGTGTGCACAATCTCGGGTCGGAACGTGGTGCAGATGAACTGCGTGCCGGCCTCGTTGGAGATGGACTCGAGCAGGGCGGCAACGGCGGTACGGTACTGGGCGTCGAGGTTGGCGTCGACCTCGTCAAAGATGACCATGGGGCTGCTTTCCGTCTGCTGCAGAGCGAAAATCAGGCACAGAGCGCAAAGACCTAAGTAGAACAAGAAATCATCAGTACGCTTTTGGCAAGGAATAAATGGCAGGCACTGAGGGGAGGGGGGCTTACTCTTTTGACCACCGCTAAGCTGCTGGATACGCTGCTGCTCGTCTAGGTGCTTCGAGTTAAAGGACACGCTGATTCCAACGCCGATGTAGTTTTCGACGCTGCCTCTCGCTTCCTCGTCCGACTCGTCGAGGTCTTGGCGTCTGTCGGTCCTGCGCTGGATCACGAGACGCCCGTGACCGGCAGGCACCAGCTTCTGAAAGATTGTGGCAAACTCTTTGGACACTTGCTTGAACGTGCGCTCGATGGCTTCGTCCTTGCGTCGATCCAAATGTTCAACAAGCTCCTCGATGGATCCCTGCGACGCATCCAATTCCTTGCGACGCTTCATCAGGTGATCTTCCTGTTGTGTAAAGTTGCTGTACTGCTCAAAGGCCTTCTTGTTCACGTGCTTGTACTTCTTCAGTGCCTCGTTGACCTTCTTGAGCTTCTTCGTAATCACGTTGGCCTCCATGTTCTCGTATTTGTCGAAAGCTTCCTCCGGCAACACGCCCAACTCGCGGATGTTCTTGGCGCATTCTGCAGCTTGCGATGTGAGGAGAGCTTTGCGTTGCAGACTCTTTTCCAGGCGCTTCTGTTGCTTCTCAATCCTTGCAGAAATCTCGTTTTGGGCTTGTTCGCGCTGGCTGCGCTCAGCGCGAGTCGTCTCTGCGCTCGTCATCAGACTTTCAATCTGCTGTTCCGCTTCATGCAGGCTAGCGGTGACCGACTTCAGGGTTGCCTGCGCCTTCTTAAGCTCTTTCTGGGCATCGGCCAGGCCTCCAGATGTACCCGCCGAAGCAGAGTTCTCAAACGCTTGACTGTTGAGCTGATCAAGATTCATTTGCAGATTCTGGCGGAGCTCAACTTCAAGGAATTGCTTCCTACGCTCTAGCTCTCGTCTAGTGTTGCTGATGTCATTCCATTGTTGCTGGAGCTGCTGAGCCATGAGAGTTGAACTCTCGAGTTCCTGCTCTTCAGCGGCAGTCAAGCTCTTCTTGTATTCAGTGCGCAGTTCGGTTTCATGAGCGGCAATTTCTTCCATAAAAACGTCCATGTTCTTCTCCACAGCGTCGCGACGTTTAATGGCAGAGTCGAGGTGAGCTCTTTCACTCTCAATGTGCGAAGTCTTGTTCCGCAGCTCGTGCTTTAGCGGCTCGAAGCCGTCCTCGGCCTGTCGAAGCTTTTGCTCCGCCTTTTGCACTTCAGACATGGCTGCCGTAATTTCCTGATCCTTACGCTCCATTTGTGCCCTCAAGTCGCGAGACTGGGCCACCAAGCGGTCGAATTCGCTCCGCCACTTGTTGGCTGCATGTACAGCTTCGAGTCGTGATTTTCTAGGGTCAATGTAGCCACCAGTCATGGCACCTCGCTTGTTTGTAGTGTCACCCTCGACAGTGATACCGTCAACGCCATGACTGCGAGCATATTGAGCGGCTACTGAAAGGTTCGGGCAAACAACAGTCTTTCCAAATACCTGCTGAAATGCCCTCTCATACATGGGATCAAAGCTGATCTTGCTCATGAGAGGCACCGCGTCGCTTGACTTTGGCATGTTGACGTGTCGCGGTCGAAGTTGAGCTAGCGGCATGAATGTGACACGTCCACCACGCTGTTTGAAAAGGATATCGGCCAAGTAGGTGGCGGTGTCGGCATTGTCGACGACGTAGTGGAAAAGGCTAGCGCCAGCAATTTGTTCGACAGGCAAGCGGTATGCTTCGTTGACTTCAAGCAAGTCAGCAAGCGTGCCGTAGGCACCGGGAATGTCCTGGTCTTGCTTCAAACGCCTAATAGTCGCAAGACCACGAGCAGTGGCTCCATCGATGGCGTGGGACATTTCTCTATCTGCCTGCTCTTTCTCTTGGCGTGCATTAGATATGACCGAGTTAAGCTTGTCATCTTCACGGCGGAGGAGTTTGCGCTCGTCGTTTAGGTGGTCCAACACTTGTCTAGCCTTGGCAGCCTGGTCGGCAAGGCCTGTTCTTTCGTTGCTCCAATTGGCGAGACGTGATCGCAAATCAGCAATTTCCTGCTCACCGTGCGTAATAATCTGCTGAACGCGCTGTACTTCCTCGTCAGCATCCAAGCGATTTGCTTTCTGCGTGCTGGTGGTGACGGTGAGTTCTTTGATTTCTTGCTTCAGCCAACTATCACGCTCGGACTTGTTCTTGAATCTGGATCCTCGGCTCTGCTTGGCGAATAGACGACCGCGAACACCTTCAGCGGCATCGAGCTGCCTACGAATCTCATTCTCCTCCTGCTTCTTCTTATTGTACTTGGGAAGCAGCTTGGCAAGTTCTTTCTCCTTGGCTGCAATGTCGCTCTGTACGGACTGCAACTCCGAGGCATGGGCAGTGCGTGCTTGCTCTTGGGCTGATTGGCCTTCTTTGAGATTTTTGACCTTGAGCTCAATCTTGGCCAGGGTTTTTGCGCCATCACGGCGGTCCTCTTCAAGCTGATTGCGGTCAATCTGTAAGAGCTCAACCTGGCGCTGCAGTTTATGAATTTCTGCATCAAGCTTCGCCAATGCCTTTTCACCCTGAATGAACTCAGTACGGCGCGAATCGGTGGTATCGAGGCCGTCTTGCCGTGCGTTATCGATGTCCTCGAGTGCAGATTGAATAGTGACCTGTTCGCGGTGATGGTAGGCGTATTCGAGGCATCGCCTTTCTCGATCTTTATCCTGGAAGCCACGCAGTTCTTCCTTTTCTTCTTGAAGCTCGGCTAGTCGCTCTTTGATGTATTCGAGGAGTTCGTCAATCTTTTCGCGCTTGTTGTTTGTTTCGTTCATAATCTTGAGCGATTCGGCACGGCGCGCTTCGTAGACTTGTGTGCCTGCGACCTCCTTGAGCAGGTTTAGTCGGTCGGATTCCTTCATGTTTGTCAGGGCGGTGACGCGACCCTGCGGGACAATATAATATGGATTGGAACGGGAGAAGCCCGCAGCTTCCAGAAGATTTGTAACGTCGGTCTTGGTGACTACTTTGCGGTCGACCGAGTATTCGTCCTTTTTCAAACCGATGGTGCGCCGCAGAACAACTTCCTTGTTTCCTGTTGGGAAGCGATCGTCGCTGTTGTCGAAGATAATCTCAACGTATGCGGACATGACGGCGGAGCCGGACCCCTCATGTAGGAGTCCCTGGCGCTCCTCACGACTCATCTGGGTGTAGGCATCACTCAAGACGAAACGAATGGCCGCGAAAAAGTTACTCTTGCCGGAGCCATTGCGACCGACAATGACATTGGTCTTGGGCGAGAAGGGCTCAATGACGGTTTGGTCCTTGTAGCTGCAGCACGGGTCAGAGGCTGAGGGCTGGAGGGTGCGGGACGTTGGGCGAGACAAACCTCTTGAAGCCTTGGATGATGATCTGTTTAATATACATTATGAAATGCGCTGGCGCTTAGGCGCAATTTCGGGGGCTGCTATAAATCCGCCTCGACTTGGCTTGTTGGCGGCGACAAGGTGTAGTCGTGATGAACCGATGCGCTCGCTGCGACGCGTCTTAGACTGACCCGCGATGAACTGGTAAGTGGGCGGTCGAGGTCGCGCGTTTGCAGGGCCCAGGCTGAAAAGGCCAATGCCAGGCCATCCGCTATTCAGCCGGAACAGCTGTGGGGCACCTTGGTGGACCGAGAGCTCCTTCCTTGTTGCTATTTGCTAAAAAGTGGAAACTGACCTCATGCAATAAGCGGGTTGATTCCTCGGATATATGCGTACTTTGATATGTGCATCTTCAATCTACGAATATCGTAGTCTGAAGCATCAGAACCACCATTTCTGAATAGTACGACAGTTGCTCTCATGTTTTTTCCCCCTTGATCATCATGGTTCAGCTTTTGCCATTTCCAGCTTTTCAATATCATGCGACCGGGAGATTAGAGTGTAACTTGGCCGATGTCCCGGCACTCATTGTTCTTTTGAGCTGGCTCAAATTGTAGCAAACACGACGTTGGCCATGGCCCTAGCAAGCGACTCCTCAGCGGCTTCCTGACACAAGGCATCGCGCCGCATATTGCTTGTTCAGGTCTAGTGATTCTGATATACAGCGAATCCAAAGCCGTGGCCACCGTCCTTGTTTAGAACGGTGTTTTACAACGTTTGTTTATGTACTTGACTGTATCCGCCGAGTCGATGTATGCCATACAGGCGGACTACCCACTCATGAATAAATGTAGCTACGCTCCAAACACATTAAAGCTCGCTTCCAATCTCGTTTCGTCGGTACACCATTGTTGCATATTTTGACATGATGAAGCGAGCTTCCAATTCTGTCGCTGCCCAAGAAGTGGCTGAAGATGCACCACTCCTGCGCCACCAAACATCGAAGCCTGGGCCCGAGGAACTGGCCAAACATGAAGAAGCACCAGATTGCGTGCAGCTATTTCAGATTCTCCTGCTGTGTTATGCGCGTATGATGGAGCCCGTTGCATTCTTTTGTATCTTTCCATACATGGCAGAAATGGTTCAGCGCAATGGTAACCTGCCAGACTCTGATATTGGCTTCTATAGCGGACTTTTGGAGTCGGCCTTTGCAGTCACACAAGCTATTTTCTTGATGGCATGGGGATGTCTGTCGGACAGAATAGGTCGCAAGCCAGTTCTCATTATGAGTCTGGTAGGCATGGCCATCGGCCAAGTTCTCTTCGGAATGTCCACTACCCTATGGGAATTGGTGCTCTTTCGAAGCCTGACTGGTATTTTCTCCAGCGCCAACCTCGTCATTCGTACCATGATTGGCGAAAACTGCACACCCGAGATTCGAGCGCGTGCATATAGCTGGTACTCGACGAGCGGCAACATTGCCGTCTTCCTCGGCCCGCTTCTTGGAGGTCTGCTTGTCAACCCAGCGCAGCAATACCCGGACATCTTCTCGGGCATAGGACCTGTCGAAAAACATCCCTATGCATTGCCCGGCTTCCTTGTTGGATCCATGGGAATTACTGCAGCCATCCTGTCTGCAGTGTTTCTCAAAGAGACCTTGCCAATGAATCGCAGTGATCAGGACAAGTACAACACTACCGAGAACGGCCCGACGACATACGAGATTCTGAAATCCACAAATGTTATCCGCGAGATGTTGATATTCTGCCAAGTTATGATCCTTGCATTCTCTTTTACTGCCATCTTACCTGTTGTTCTTCACACAACAGTCACCCTTGGCGGGTTCGGATTCTCCACCTCCCAGTCGACCATGTTTATTACAGCACAAGGACTCAGCGAGACGGCATGGCTCCTGCTTGCTTTTCCTTTGCTTCACTCCCGAGTCGGATCTATGGGCATTATTCGTATATGCTCGGTCGCATTCCCTTGTGTGTTTGCGGCCCATATTCTCATGAATGCACTGCTCCGTGATGAAAGCGACGCCGCTCACGCACTATCGTCTATTTTGGCCTGGGTTCTGATGCTCTGCGTGCCGGGAGTGTGGATAGCTTTTACAGCAGTTCAATTGCGACTCAACGAAATAAGTCCTGGCCCATATGCTCTAAGAAAAATGAATTCTATTGCTGAGCTGCTTGCTAGTCTGGTAAGGTCTGTTGCACCACCAATGATCAGTTCAATCTTTGCCATGGGAGTGAGAGGCCAGATTTGCTCCGGATATCTTGCCTGGATTGCTCTTATTATATTTTCACTCCCCCTTCTGGGGATTTATTTCTGCCGTTAGTGACAACACTCTTGTACTGTACATTACTATCTGAATGCATCTCGGTGGGATAATTGAAGCGGCTGAAGACCCATCCTAGCACATTTTATGCTCTGCGTAGTGATATGGCCCGGATGTATGCGTCATATCTGTTGATGCAATAGCAATAGCTGTTGAGCATACCACGCAGGTTCTTTCACTAAGACAGGAAGTGAAGGGCTCCTGTTGTGTGATCCCAATCTACGGCTGCATTTCCCACAAAGCACATTTTTTCAAAGAGGTGGTCGGAGGCAGGTTTCCCCAAAAATATACCGCGGAAAATCGTCTTTATATAGGCACCGAGAACAGCGACACCTCGGCCCTAATCTCGGTGTTGGTGGTAATGTCGACGTTACACAGGGCAAATCTTCCCCCGCAGCTGATGCGAGCCCGACTGGAAAGGCTTGGCTGATTGATTCAGAGTATGTTTCGGTCCAACCCTCGTAAATTCGAACGTTGTCATGTCCTGCAAGTTCTGCAACGCCACTGAGGCTTATCTAAGCGCAGCGCAGCCTGGCGTTGAGTGCACGAATACGTTACCCGTCCCCAAACTCCCCCTTGCCACTTCTCTCACTCGCAGCTGACGAAAAGACAGGGTTGACTCTTCTCGAGGCTGGTTTTGCAACCAAGTACATTGCTTGGCAGGCCTCCAAGCTGAACCTGCCCAGCTTTCATCTCAGGCCAGATCCCAATGACCGGCGATCAAGCCACTACAAGTCAGAGTCCAACCCTCGTGAGACGGGCCAGGCGACCGTCAAGCCACACAGAGCCATATTCCTGCGTCTCTCAACTCACGATATATTGTCCGTAGCACAGCTTCATCCGTAGCAGCGCAGACTGGCATTTTACTTCCTTCGCCCTCATCATCAGCATCTGATCATGACCGACCTGGCTGCAGCAACAATGCCCACCGGCATCAAGCTCGTCTCCGCCATCATAGGCTGGGCATACACACTCTGCTGGGGAGTCTCCTTTTACCCTCTCTTGTTGAGCAACATACGCCGTCGGTCCACCGAGGGCGTGTCAATCGACTTTTGCCTCTTGAACATGCTCGGCATGGCCGCGTACGCCACCTACAACGTCGTCTTCTTCTTCTCGTCCGTCGTGCGGCGCCAGTACGCGGAGCGCAACCCAGACAATCCGACGCCGATGGTGCAGCCAAACGACGTTGCGTACACGCTGCATGGGCTGGTCATCTCCAGCACCATCTATTCTCAGTTTTACCCACGCCTCTGGGGCTTCTACACCACGCGACCGGCCAAAATCAGTCCGTGGTGCAGCATGACCTTTTGGGCCTGCATCTTGGCCGCCTTTTCGGGTGTTTTGGCGGCGAGTGCTTTTCCTCACTCGCAAAGTTGGATGTGGCTGGATGTGGTACGTACTCTGCTCGATGCAACGCACACACAGGTCGGCTCTAACCCTCGGCCACCCGTCAGATATATCTTGTAGGAAACTTCAAGACGCTGCTCACGCTGCTGAAATATCTGCCGCAAGTCTGGCTCAACTACAGACGCAAGTCGACGCAGGGACTCCCGCCGCTGCCCTTTGCACTGGACATTGGCGGCGCTGCGCTCTCCCTGCTGCAGCTCCTTATTGATGTAGCATACAGCGATCAGTCAGCGGCGCTGGCAAATCCGGTGAAGCTCGTGCTCTCCAACTTGCTGATATTCTTCGACGCTGTGCTCCTTTTTCAGCGCTTCGTGCTTTACAGAGATGCAGTTGATGAGCTGGATCCGAAACGGGTGGCGGAGAGACGACAGCTTCTTGAGTCCGAGGATGATGAGACCCATGTCGATGATCGGGCTCATTGAATGGCTCTGGCCGGGTTATTCTATTTGTTAGTCTTTATAGCACATATTTGACGCAGATTCATCGTTGCGTATTACCAGGTAGTGGTAATTTCCTCATGGCCACAACTCATCGAATTCATCACTCAATACGCTGAACTGAGTCCTATACAATGTCTACGAAAATGGCTTGACTTGACAGCTTTTCGAATTGAATTCATGCATAAGAACCGCCCCACATGTATTTCGTGTTGGCGTTTTCTGTTGAGGAGGGGTGCCTGGCCAGATCGTGAGATTTGGATCTATCTTCCACACAGCAGGAAAAACACCGATGGTCAAAATTCATTCCACCACTAACACAGCCAACGCGACAATAAGCCGCCGGAGCTCTTGAAACAGAACCACGCGTACTATTTCTCAAAGGGTATAGTAAGCCCGAAAAACGCCGTCGTGCCCCCGAGGAGCAAGTGGGTTTCCCCGTCGGGGTTCAATTTTGTACCTAATAATCGACCAGGCCAGGCCGTCCGTCGTCTTACGACAAGGGCTCACCAGCCGCTCGACGATTGGCAAAAGCACGCAGTCCTTCCATCCATCGTAAACTGCCTTGATTCTTTAGCCACCATGCTGCGCTGGGGCATTCTGGGCACCAGCTTCATCAGCGACGTCGTGGCCAAGGCCATTCTCGCCAGCGACGCCTCGCACATCCAGGCCGTCTTTGGCCGCGACGAGCAGCGCCTCTCCGCCTTTGCCAACCGCTACGGCATCGCCTCGCGGTACGCCTCCCTCGAGGCGCTGCTCGCCGACCCGGCCGTCGACGCCGTCTACGTCGGGCTCCCGAGCCACAAGCACGCCGAGGCCGTCATCCTCGCCGCCCGCGCCGGGAAAAGAGCCATTCTCTCCGAAAAGTCGCTCGCCACGACCATGACCGACGCGCACGCCATGATGGACGCGGTGCGCGCCGGCGACGTCTTCTTCCTCGAGGGCCTCATGTACCTGACGCACCCCGTCATGGAGGCGCTCGTCGCCGTGCTGGCCGAGGGCCGGCTCGGCCGCCTCCGCAGCGTCTCGGGCCACTACGCCGCCGACATCGCCGCCAAGGCCAACCCGCGCGGCCGCGGCACCATCTACAACCTCGGCTGCTACCCGGTCTCGCTGCTGCACCTCGTCCTCGAGACCTGCTGCGGCGGCGCGCAAGCCTGGAACGGCCGGCGCACCGTGCTCGGCCACGGCACGCTGGCGACGAGCGACGACGGCAGCGTCACGTTTGCGCGCGACGCCGCGCTGACGGTGCGCTTCGAGGACGCCGGCGGCGTGCTGGCGACGCTGCAGTCGTCTGACAGTTTTGGCAACGACTTTGCTTTTGCCATTCGGGGCGACCGCGCGTCGCTCACGTTTGAGACCAACCCGTGGCTGCCGCCGGCCGGGGACAGCGTCTTTCGCATCAAGACGTACAAGGGCGGCGCCGTGGAGACGGTGACGGTGCCGAGCAGCATGGACGCCTTTGGGCACCAGATCAAAAAGGTCGAGGCGTACGTGGCGTCGGGCGCCAGGGAGCCCGCGCGGCCGTCGCCGACCTGGGCCAACTCGCTCGAGATTATGGAATTGTTGACCGAGTGGGAAGAGGACATTTTCAAGCGTCACGGTAAAGAAATACAAGTATAAGAGGTACAGAAATCGCCAAAAAGGGTATAACAACTAGAGGTATCTCACATCTTTGGGCTGACAAAGAATCGAAAACATTATCGATGTGAATGAACCTTCTAATGGGCTAATATATATATACAGTATAATGCTTCGAGCAGGAGCAAAGTTACTCTGGGTCACCAATCGCCTCCTCGTCTGCTTCAGCTGCTCTGTCGGCCGCAGCCTGGGCTTCTAGCTCCTTGATGAGCTCCTGACCCTCTTCCGTGGTTCCGTCTATGATTTGTTCCTCCAGAGTTAGAATGTTGGCCTATCATCATACCGTTGTTAGTGAAGACTCTACGTAAAAGCTAATAGGGTTAGTAAAAACGTACCTCGCCAAACAGATGGACGTATTCCTCCGCCTCCTCCACCGAGAGCTCGCCCAGCACCTCATTCACCTTGTCCAGCTCGCCCGTCTCCAGCGCCGCGCGCATCTCTTCGCTGAAATGCTCGTAAATCTCCCGGGCCTCCTGCACCGCCGGATCATCGCTGTCCTTGGGCGGCACGCTGATGGTGATGGCGGTGCCGGGCTCCATGGCGTGCAGCTGGATCTGCTCGACGCCCTCGGCGGGCTCCTTGGCGCGCTCGGCGACAATCTCGCGCGCGCGCGTGCGGATCCGCATGTACGTGTCGTGTACGTCTTTGTAAAAGAGTTCCTTGGCGTTGTTGTCGCCGCTCGCCGTGATACGCTTGAAGAAGAGCGCCACGCCGTCGCGGCCCAGCGTACGGCAGTATTGTAGTAGCAGCGCCTGGTGTATGCACTGCTTGGCGCGCTCGTCCTTGCTCTCGAGCGCGGCGTCAAAAGCCAACACCAGCAGTGCATCCGTCTCCCTTTCGGTCAGAATCTGCGGGTTCTTGGTGAGGTGGTCGAGGCTGGCTGAGTAATCACTGAGATGAATGTCGGCAAACTTGCGGGCGGCGGGTGACGCCTCGATATCGTCGTCGTCTTTGCTGGCGGATGCGTTGTTTGACGATGCCGGCGACAACTCGCCAGATGGTGTATAGTTTGGGTTTAAAAGCTCAACCTTGGTCGAATCGCCATCCTTGGCGGTGGCCTTGCTCACAAAGGAGCTGTCGAAGCCGGTGTGGATGCCCTCACTTGTAATCTTCTTTCCCTCTTCCTTTTCCAGCTGGGCCAGCTCGTCGCCGCTCTCCCTGATCAGCGTCCGCACCTGCGTCTCGTGGACCCCAATCTCCTCCAGCATCGCCTTGTAGCGGTCGTCGGGTTTCTTCTCCTCCATGGCCTTGTTGACCTGATCGAGCAGGCCCGCCATCATGGCCGAGTACGTTTTGGGCTGGTTGGGGTCCACGCGGAGACCCTCGGGCACGGGAGGGACGGCGTCGTCCTTTTGGTCGCCCGCCGACTCCATGACGGCCTGAAAAGCTAGCTGTCCCGGGTTCTGCGCGGACGCCGCCTCCGAGGCGCGCGACCGGAGCGCCGCCACCAGCGCTGAGATGCGCGTCAGCAGCGTCTCATGGAGGGCGACTTCGTACTTGAGCGCCGAGATACGCTGCTTGCGCTGCTGCCGCTCCTGGTGGATCTGGGTCTGTTTCGCTCGGATAAACGATTTCTTGTCGATGTTGGGATGCACCTCAATGTCGGAGTCGTCGCTGAGCTCCAGGGCGTCCTGCGTGCGTTGCGTGACAGCTTGGTTAGCAGAGCTGTTGGTGTGGGGAGGCGACACGCCACCAACGATTGCCGTAAAAACATACCCATTTACTGTAGTCAACCGGCATGATGCGCGACTCTGTTGCTCTTTGAAGTCTGCTTTTGAAGCCGATTGTCGAACTTTGCGAACAAGTACAGATGCAAGAAGCTGTTTGAAGCGTTGTTGGCCCCTCCAACCCCGTGAAGGTTCTAGCACTCTGTGGTGGGGTACCTAGCTTACCTTAGTTGACAGAGACCCATCTCTGCCATCCCCTCCTCGCGATCCATTTACATGCAAATAGCAGGCAAGAATCAACCAGTCGGATAACAAGTCCTAAAGAAATCAGCAAGAAATGATTGTTTTTCGTAGTCAACTGTCTTGTTACCTTGTACTATTAATAATGCATTCAGCAATCAATTACGCGCTTACCGACTAGGGTCAAGAAGTGGACGAAAGAAAGACTCCCATGAGCCTGGACAAAATGGTATTTTCCACGCAATCGCTAATGATCTACTATACAGAAGTAGTAACAAAAATAAAAGACAAGCCAGACGCCAAGTGCCTCCCAGGTACCTATAGTCGCTAGCTAGATGATTCCAAGCCAAAAATTAAGGTTCAAGCATAGTAATGTAATGATCATCCTTTGTATCCAGATAATGAGCAAACTGTTGCTCCGGGAATGAACAGAGTGTTACCCATAGTCATCATCATGACATTGTCTTCATAAATCCGTCCAGGTCAAAACTCTCTTCGTATTGCTTATCGTCCCAGAGCTCCTCGAGGTCATCCAGCCAGGCCTTTTTGCCCGGCTGTCGCAATACATCACCGGTTTCAATATCCACCATGTCCTCCTCTCTACCTTCCATGTTGTTCTGAGTTTTGTCCGATATTAGATTTGGTCCGCCATCACCAACGTTGAAAAGGTCTAGAATTTGGTCCGTGTCCATAGTACCTAGGCCTGCGTTTTGCTGATTGACAACTGTTGACGCCACGTCAATCTTGAATCGCTGCAGGTTGAGAATCTTCTCTTCCAGTGTGCCTCGGGTGATGAGGCGGTAGACGTTGACGACCTTTTTCTGGCCAATTCTGTGCGCGCGATCCATAGCCTGCAGATCTTTCTGCGGATTCCAGTCGTGCTCAACAAAGATGACGGTATCAGCACCAGTCAAATTGAGACCCAGACCACCCACACTGGTCGTCAGGAGCAGGACGTCGTAGGAAGGATCGCTATTGAACTTGTTGACTATGTCCTGCCGCTTATTGGCTTCGATAGATCCATCTAGACGTAGATGCGATACGCTGGGCAGCATTTCTTTGAGTACCTTGTTCTGTACCATGTCAAGCATCTCCTTCATTTGACAAAAAATGAGAGCTCGGTGAGGCTTGATTGGCTGATATAGGGGATCGTTGCTCTCTCCATCATCGCCGCCAATGCCACAGTCAACTAGCAGGTCACGAAGTGCGCCAAGCTTGGGTGCATGCGCCACGTCGTCGATCGATGTGCCCTGCTTTGACAGGATCTTTTGCGTCTCGTCAAACATGGGAACTCCTGGTTTCATGACCATTGCAGGTGAATTGCAGAGTTTCCGCATGTACTGAAGCGCTTGGAAAATGTGCTGCTTTGATTCCTTGTCTTCTCGACCAGCCTCAGCTTGCAGTTTCTTGCCTTGCTTCTTATGGAAGTCCTCAAACAGCTTTTTCTGCAGGTCGCTGGGATCACAGTAGTAATTCTGCAGAATCTTAGGTGGCAAGTCGTCCAACACTTCTTCCTTTAGACGACGTAGGAGGAAAGGGAGAACTTGCTTGTGCAAAGCCTCAATGGCTAGTGCTCCAGCTTCTTGTTCCTTCGAGGACGCCTTACTGAATCGACTAGAAGCGATGGGTTTAGCGAATCGGTCCAAAAAAACCTTTTCTGTACCGAGGAAGCCAGGCATCAAAAAGTCAAAGAGAGACCAGAGTTCTAGAACATTGTTCTGAATCGGCGTTCCGGTGAGAATGAGACGATGGTTGCTGGGAAGTCTCTTGACAGCCTGACTAATTTTGGCCTTGGGGTTCTTGATCAAATGACCTTCGTCAAGGACAACATAGTTCCAATTGTGCTTCTCTAGCACATCGGAGTCGTTACGGCACACATCATAGGAGGTGATGACGATGTCCGTATCTCCGAGCTTGCTTTTCAGCAGCTTTCGCTCGGCAGGAGGGCCAACATAGGCGGTAACACTAAGGAACGGCGCATATGTCTTAATCTCTTGCTGCCAGTGACCAGACAGCGTGGGCGGGCAGACAATGAGAGACGGCAGGCGGCGAACATCTGGAGCCTGAGTCTTTGCAAACTCCTCCTGTCGCTGATGGTGATCACTAGCAACAATGCAAAGCGTCTGTAATGTTTTACCAAGACCCATGTCATCGCACAGAATACCGTGGAGATGATACTTGTTCAGAAAGTGGAGCCAGTTAACACCCTCTTGCTGATATGATCGAAGCTCAGCCTTGATGGCAACGGGAATAGCAAACTGTTCGACCTTTTTTGGATCCAAGAGCTGCGCGATAAAGGTGCGCTCACGGTCACGCCCTTTGAGGAGTTCTTGAGAGAGACCAGGCGGGTCTGGAATTCCGGCCTCGAGCGGAACGAGCTTAACAAGTGTAGCAAAAGAAGTAGTCGCGAGCAGACGAATCTCGTTGTCAGAGTCGCTCATTCGACCAAGGACAGGCACGATGAGGAATATGACGTAAGGCAGGATTGAGTCACCCATGACGGCAATCAGATGGTAGATTGCTTCAATGGCTCCTTGTCGCAAGTGCAGATCGAGAGGGTTGCTGATCGACGGTAGAACGTTTTCCACCAGTGTTGTCATGCCTTCAACCGTCATGACACTACAAATGGTGGCCATGCACTTGGCCGCCATATAGCGGAAAACCGAAAGCTCCGAGTGTAGAGCTTTGATAACAAGGGGCATCATTTCCAGCACAAAGGCGTGGAGATCCTTGTGCAGCGTCGGCGTCATAGTGCGGATGACGGACAAGGCATCGACGATCTCCTGGCCGAAGGTATCTTCGGGGTCCTTGGCCGTTGCAGGCAGTTCGCCAGAAAATGCCTTGATAAGAGGTTGCTCCATATAATTACGCAGGCTTGGAACAGTCTCAAAAATAGCAGCACCGTAGATGCGGGCTAGGATTTCGAGGGCCTCCTTTGCACCTCTCCTCGTGACGCGAGCAGCCTTGGCTTCTTTCGCCCATTTAGCAGCATCAGCATGATCTACCCTGTCTTCTTCCTTAGACATCGACAGAATGACATCGCATTTTGCTGCATGGACAGTAAACTCTGGAGTCTCGGCCACTTCAACGCATGAGAACTTGACTAGGTTAGCAACGACCTTGTCCACAGGGCCTCGTCGACCCTTATCAGCAAAGAGCTGAACAAGTCTGGCGATGGTGTCCGAAGAGCGAGACTGCAGGATTTGATTTTCTTCCGCCTTGACAGAATCCATGATGCCCTTAATAAGCGGGCTAGGTTTCTTTGGAAGCAACTTCATTGCAACAAGCGCACATGCCGCGGCGGCCTTGATTCGAATATCGCGGTTATCCTTCAATGTCTTGGCTTCTTGGATGGCGGTCTGCGCAACGTCGCGCGAGTCGGCAAGCTGCTGGCTTGCAATCAGACGCTGGCCAGGTGGCATAATTTTCTTTAGCCTGTCGAAATCGTCGCCGACGCATTTGTCCGCAGTCAGCAGAGAGAAAGCACTGGGACCAGCTTCCGCTTCGCCCTGTACAACGACAGGCAGTACTGGAAGCTTTCCGGGTGCCACTTTGCCATGATCTCGGAACATGTGAAGAAGCTGTTGGCACTGGGAGCGAGCCCGTTGCATGTAGATGACGAGATCACGGTAGAAGGTCGGCCTGTCGCTTTCGATGATGCGCTGGAGATGGTCGGCATATCGGGTTGTCCTATCTTCGCCAGCTTTGCACTCCTTGCAGTACTCGTCGATGACTAGACAGGCAGTGACCTGAGTGGAAGCAAAAGCGGAAGAAAGGCCTGGTACAAGAAGGGCATCAAAATCATCAAGCTTCGTTGATGGCACGTGAGACATGATCAGGCCCATGGCCTTTGCTGCTGAAGTTCTCGAACGGATGAGAACATCCATGCCGACAAGATCAACATCGCCAGTCATCATGTGGCCGTCGACGTCGTGGCCAACATTGGCCGGCGCGGGTTCCTCTGTCTTGCCTGACTTTCGGCGGCGTTTGAGCGCACGGTCGACCACCTCCGGCGAGGCTAGCCTGCCGGCTGCGTTCTGGGCAGTGGCAGGCATGGAGTAGGTGCCACCGGAGGGCTTTTGGAAGAGAGTTGCGTTCATAGGAATGGGATATCGAGAAACACCAATCGGGTGCAAAGTCAACTCCATAAGAGCATCGATATTGGGAGTGAATTCGTCAGCTAAGGTAGCCGGGTTCCTTGCCAAATTTTGTACCAGGGCGGTCCAGAGCTCCAGCGACATGTTGAGAGTCTCCTTGTCTCGCTCGACGAGAATATTTTGAAAAATGAGTCGCAGAATCTTGCCGTTTAACCAGCCTTGTGAAGATTCGTCGGCAAGATTGGTAAATGTCAGTAAAGCCTTTAGAACAGCAAGGCGAACAGAGGTGATGGTATGGCGCAAGAATGGGTAAAGGCGGGGGACAAGCAACGTGAATGAGCGCTCCTCGTCTTCTCTGGCAGAGGACTTCATTGCTTCCAGAACTTCGGGAAAGCCGCAAAGCGTTGCCAAAAGATCCATGATGCGTCCGGTACTGGCGCTTAGGTCGTCACCTAGGTTGGATAGACTCTCCCACACAATGTTTGTGAGACCATCGAGTGCAGCAGGGCGCATGATGACGAATTCTTTCGCCATGGGTATCAAAGTCGCAGCGCTCACAGAGCGAACATCATCGTCCATATCGCCAAGCCCTTTCATAACGGCGGCAATCACGCCATCGATCATGTCATTATGCTGTAGCAGCAGATCCTTCCTTACTGCGACGACGTATCGAAGACCAACCATGCCACCGTGGCAGACGGCCCAGACGGGACGCTCCGTCTTGAGATCTTCCTGCAGAACCATGTGATGTAGTATGCGATATGTGTCATAAACGGAGTCGGCGGGAACATGTTTCAGAACAGATCCAAGCGTCTGACCAATGGTCTCTCTGATAGGGGCAACGGAGGTGTCGGAGCTGTAGTCTGTAAAACGATCGAGCATCAGAACGAAGCAAAGGCGGCAAGCCAGGTCGTCGAGCCATTTCTTGTTGGCAGCGTCATTCTCGGTTCGGGATTTGGCGGAACCCTTGCCGGCGCCGGCGCCGTGAACGCGAATAACCTCTCGCAGAGCCATGGCAGCTCCGTGGCGAGTTTCCCAACAGGGATCGAAAATATCGACTTTGAGAAAGTCGCAGAGACGGTCATAGGGCCATTCGGCGCCCTGCATGTTGTCGTCGGCTTCGATTTCGGAATGAATTGGTAGAATTGGACCCTTGAATTCACTGACAACCTTGGTGTCTTCGTCGGTCTCGGTGGGGCGATCGAGGTTAAAATATTCGGTCATCTTCCCATTTTTTTTTTGATCCGCATCGGTCATGATTGTATCTTCGGTCATGGCTTCGGAGCCGGCCGTTGTAGAGCGCCGCAGAGTGAGGTCGCCAAAGCCGCTTTTGCCCTGGGAAGCTTTCATGGCCTCCCTCTTCCGCTTGCGCTTGAGAACATTGAGCTGTCTCGAGCTCAGCTGAGAATCCTCCCCTTGGCTCTGGCTTATGCTGCCGCTCCTGGGCAGGCCGCCGTTTCTGGGGCCTTCAATTGGTGTTTGAGGAACGCCGACGGGTTCTGGAGGAGCAATTTCTTCATCTTCAACTTTGCGACCGAGCAGGCCAAGGCGTCCGGGAAGTGTTTTTCTCTGATGCGCGAGACGATCTGTAGGGTCCAAGGCGGCGAGGCTATATTCGACACCACCGCGCAGCAGTTGACGACCATACTTGAGGATAGATTCGACATTGATAATATTGAAGCTGAACTGGTCGTCGGCTTCGAGATCAATCTTGGCGATGCCGTCGGCGTTGTCGTCGTCTTCTTCCTTTTTCACCTGGCCATTTCCGGTAAGAGCGGGTTCTTCTTTTGGGGGGGGTTGTGCGACAGCGTCGCCATCTTCTTCATTAGGATCGTAGAGCGGCGCATTCTCTACAATTTTGCCAATTGCCTTTGCGGCAGTGGATCTAGTTTCCCAGTCCTTGTGGCGTAGGTAGGGAACAACGCGGGAGAGCAGATTAAACAGTTCATCAGGGTGCTGTTTTTGCCAGTCAGCCAACTGGTTGACGGCAGTATCGCGGATGAGCCGGGTACTGCCTGTCTCCAGGATGGTGACGAGACGATCTAATCTGGAAGCCATTGTCTATGTGTGTGCGGGCGAATGACTGTGATGCACGAAATTATGACATGGCGCAGCGAGAACTATGAGACAATGGCGGGTTAGTGGAAGCAGCGAGAGCATTGAGCTGAAGTGTAGCTAGGTAGGAGGCGGCAAGCGGCAAATGTAGCGACGTGGTGAGCGGCAGTGCGGCGTGGCAGCGCACAACATGCATGGCACAAGCAACGAGAACAGTTCCAAGCTGTGTGTTGAGGTGCAAGAATAGCGCGCATTTATGGACAAGTGCGCATCGCGGTGAAAAGAGCAATGAGACTTACAGAATAGGTACTATACAAAGGTTTGTTTCGTGAGGTTCCTCAAAGACGGATCATTGAGGCTGTTGCGTGAGGCAATGTTGGTATGGATGTGTTGAGGGGAGTGCAGTCTGCACATGTGAGCCAGAAAAAGAAATCAATTGTAGAATGAGAAGACGATGAGATGAAAAGTGATGAGAATTAGATGGAATGCTCGTCGTTGCGCGGTGCAAAGAAAAGTGTTGCGATTTGGCGATGGAGGCACGCGCGCCAATGGCGGAGGAACCGCGACTGCGTTTGCGGGTTGTTGTGTGGGCAGCTGGCAGCTGGCAGCTGGCAATTGGCGAGCAACGTGTGGCAAGTGGCGGACAATAGTAGCACTACCAACCAACCAGTCAGTCAGTCAGTCCGTGGCTGGTGGATGTGGTGCAGTAATGCAGGATTAATGCAGTGCAGCACTTGTCGCAGTTTGCTAGCGCTGGCTAATAAACTGGCGTGGCAGTGGCCGTCTCTCGGGGGGAACGAACAAGAGAAGTCGGGTAGAGGGGCAGCCCAGGCCTCTATATGGCAACATGTACTTTTATACTTCTTGCTCCGTTTGCTTGTTTCGCCTTTTGCTCTTTTGGCGCAGGGCGAGCCCACTTTTTCTTTTTTTTTCTCTTCCTAGGACCATTTTGGTTGCCTCAAAAGGGCCGCCCCTCCCCTCCAAGTCCCTCCAAATCCCCTCCAAGAACTGCTTCGGAGCCCCATTTCAGGTCCCCCTAACTCTGAATTAGGCGGCGTTTACTGGGCAGCTGCCACCTGGCTGGTGGACACCACCTAGCACCTTGGCTGATTCACCACCTAACCTTATCAAGAGGTACAAGCAAGCCTCAGACATGCCAGTGGGCGACAGAAGTCGCAATTGTTTATGTGCCATCTTGCCGTTCGCAGATTTCGCCGCGATGCTACAACTTCACAGCAAGCCGCGCTTCTGGGCGAGAATGTTTCCAAACCATTTGCTTGCCAAACATACTGCTTTTTTTCTTGATTTCTTTTTGCCTTTTTTATGCATCTACACATTTGAAGCCTACGTACGTGCCCAGTTACCTCTGCTACAGCTTCAACATGGCCACCGGTCGAAGAGAGAACGCTGGCCCCAGCCCAAGCTAGTTGGTTAACCAAAGCAACCGTCACGACCTCTCACGTACATATATGACAGCATTCACATCGTCACTCACTACCTAGTTACTGCTACCAGTACTCCGACGCCGCAAATGCTATCATTATGCTCCCCTTGACTTATTCTTCCCGGCCATAATCGTAAGCCCTGTCCTGAGTGGCACATTTATCTTGTACATATTAAATAAGGGGGCCATTATTTGTCCTATGACCCGGAGGTTTTGTCCTACAGGTAGTGGCTGAGAGTGTGGCTGGTAGTAGTTGGACGCCGAGAACGGCTCCCCTATACTAATTGACGCGTCGCGCGTCTCACGTCGTACCGGCCTACCCACCACACATTACCGTGTCGTGTAACATATTTTTGACCTGTCACTATGCATGCAATTCTGAAGCTATCACGACGATTTTAACATGGACCTTAACCTCAGGAACGCCTTTTCTAGCCTCGAAGAGGCTGAGGCTATAATTCGCAGTACCGGCGTACACATAGTTATGTATAGTCAATGTGGTGTATTACACGGTCGCTGGTGGCATGCTTTGGCTCCCATACAAATTTTAGTGGCCGGCGCAGCATCGGAGCCCTGCCACAGTCATGACCCACATCTGTAGGACAAGACCTCCAGGTCATAAGACAAATAATGGCCCCCTATTAAATAACTTAGGCCTTCAAATACCCGAAATTACAGATTACTTAGGAAATTAGTAATATATCACTTATTTAGCGCTGCCGAATCAGCCTCACTAATTACGTGTAGGAGCTAGAGGTGCTAGTTCGACCCTATAGGCTGATTCTTAAAACCGCGGCTAGTTATAGATTAATATAAGGTAATAGAGGCACTAAGATCCGCGACTCCGTCATTCTCTAACTAGTAAGAAGCTAGATCAGACATATGCCCTCCTTAGGAAGTATATCTAAAAAATTAAGCGGTAAGACCGTCTTCATACCCACTTAAATAACATATTCACGCTAGATCGCTTAGTTTAGTAGTCTAGTGATTTAGCATGCGCGGCCTATAATAGCTAGTGAAATTTCAGTATACCTAGATGCTAGCTATACATCGTGAGGCATTTTTATAATTAGCTAAAGTAGACAATTTTACGGACAAATAGTTACTAGTTAGCACTATTAGAAGTTAAGAGATATCTATGCCAGTTAAGTAGGTTAGTGATTAGGATAGGATAAAATAGAATAGAACTTAAAGGTATTATAAGTATACTAGCTTTCTAATGTCTACTCTAAAGAGTAGACTCGCATCACCTCGTAGTTAGGCTTAAAGAGGCAGCATACCTATATGCGTTAAGCAGAATAAGAGACCACTAAATCACTCGTCTAAGCTATTTAGGTTTATCGGGCCTAGGCCTTACGGGCTTAGACAGGCATAGGGGCAGAAGGCGGCAGGTGACGCAAAAGCGCTGGGACTCAGCTACGAAGAGGAGCTCCGTCCCTTCAACGTTTTGGGGAGAGAATAAGTCGAGAGTACCTGATGC